>JAOEHX010014034.1:0-19710 GCA_025448015.1 Bolborhynchus lineola | reverse complement strand
CCCATGGCAGGGGGGTTGGAACTGGATGATCTTAAGGTCCTTTCCAACCCTGACTATTCTATGATTCTATGATTCTATTTCCCTAGCCTGGACATGGCTCAGGACTTAGTCTTACCCCTTGATCCTGTGTATAAGCAGCTAGTAAAGGCTAACGGCCTTTGCAGCTACTCTGAGCAGACGTACCTTGTGAGTATGTTGTGTTTTATTGGTTCTTATGTCTTAATCTCATTTCAGGCAAGAGTATCGCCCATGGACTGGAGCAAAACCATCCAAGCCTATAAAGACAAAGCAAGGCTTCATTATCCCAGAAGACCACTTTGTTAAAGAGACAAGCTACAAGGCGGACTTTAAGGTAATTGACATTTGTTAAAATCCCACAGTTGACATGAGTAAAAGCCAAAGTGCACATTAGGAACTCATTTTTTCCAGTGTGGTGCATGTAGAATAAAACCACGCCCTCAGGGACCACTCTCATCACAGCCCCTTAGGTAATGTGACCATCCTTTCCTTGGGATTTTCCTGTGAGTTTCTACAACTCTATGTATACCAGCTTATTTTCTTGGTGAAATACATCTAAGCACTACTAAAAATCCTACAAGGAAATATCTCTTGAGTATACTCAACATTTTCTTTGGCAGAGCTCCCCACACTCCCCATTCCCATGAAGGAGGAAAGTGTGCCCCAGCAAGGCTCTGGTTTAGCTGCTTATTGCAGCAGACCACCAAAGAGAATGGCACTTCACAACCAGCCCTAAAAGCCATTCACTGGCAACACTGAGACTGGGAAAGCAGAAAGAGGCTGGGGCTGAACTCCCTGGCCACAGTGTGCCATGTAGTAGCAGCTGCTCCAGGGCCACATGTAAAAAAGTAAATCTTAGCCTTGGAAAAGAGGGGGAGGAAGTGTTTAATCAGCAGATAGTCAAGTGTCCCCTCCACAGAGGATTGCTGGCACACTGCTGTGACATGGCACACAAGGCACAGGATGGGTAAGCTCCATTAAAAGTGGGACAGTAACCTCAGGCAAAACAGAATATGCAAACCTCAGCTAAACTACTTCCTTTCTCTGAGCAGTCTGGGCTGATTACTGAGGTGCAGCAATGAGAACAGAGGTTATTCAACCCTTAACCCCTACATTTTGATCCTGAAAGGGCAAAATACAGTGTCTTCCTATTTGGCAGATAGGATACAAGGGAGCGGGGTCCAGATGAACCCCTCAGAGTCACTATCCCAGTTCTCAAGGAAGGGAAATCCCAGACACAAACATGCCACCGAGGACACTGCACTCTGGACTGTGCAAACAGACTCCCCATCTCCTGGAGCCCCAGGGCACCACCACAGCCTCTCCTGCAGACAGTATGGGAAAGGTGTAATGTGGAATAAAGACAGTGCCTAGAGCCGCCAATTCAAAGAGAAGTTGGACTCTCCCTGGTTTACACTTGGCCATTTAGACCTTCCCTGTTGCCTGAAGCCCATGGGTTTGCTCCCATGGGGGAATCAGGGTTATGTTGTGTCCCAACTGCGTGCTTTGCTACTGAGCTGTGCACAGGCTGTGACACTCCTCTTGTTCCTTACTGTGCCAGATACATCCCCAGAGGAACGGAAACTCAGAACAATGAAACAACCACCAGATCGATAGCTTTCCCTGTACTCCCTTTGCCTGTGGTCTTGCTCTGTTTTCTCTGCTCAGATGGTGCCATCAGAACACTCAGCACTCAGCAAAGCTTTCTACCCTTTCATGTTTTACAGTCAGATTCACCCAGAATCCTGGGCTGGAAGCACAACTATGGCCAGTCCTGTTTCAACTCCTTTAAGCATTAGGGAAGACACAAGCATCCACGTGTCCCTCATGCCTCAGTACAACCACAACAGCCACATGCTGCATGAAATACTGACTCCACAGACATCAGAAAGAGCAACCTCTGTTATCTCTACCTTTCTGGCCTGAGGAGTTAACATCCTTATCAAAGCCCTTGCAGTTTCACAGTCTGGCACAGCCAGTAACTGCTTTTTCTCCTTCAGGTGCTCCAGGTCTATCTTGCAGAGGCTGGCTCAAGGCCTGTGCAGCCACAGTTGTCCCCCATTAAACCACACACCTCAAGGTGCAAGGGCTGGGTTACAACAAAGCCCCACACCTTGTACACCGAGGCGAGTCCCATTGAGTGTACAAAGGCTGCAGAAAGGCTCAGTACACTCAGAGTGTACCAAGGGAAGGCTGACAGAGTCGGGGTTGCTCAGCCTGGAGAAGAGCAGACTCTGGGGAGATGTTATTGCAAGCTTTCAGTACTTAAAAGGGGAGAGACTTCTTAGCAGGCCCTGTTGCGATAGGACAAAGGGTGATGGTTTTAAACTAAAAGAGGGGAGAGCCAGGCTGGATGTGAGGAAGAAATGCTTTTACCCTGAGGGTGGTAAAGCAGTGGCACAGGTTGCCCAGAGAGGTGGTGGATGCACCATCCCTGGAGACATTCAAGGCCAGGCTGGATGTGGTTCTGGGCAACCTGGTCTAGTTGAAGATGTCCCTGCTCATTGCAGGGGGTTGGAACTGGATGAGCTTTGAAGGTCCCTTCCAACCCAAACTCCTTTATGGTTCTATGATTCTATGATTGATGCCCAGAAGGACTAGTGCTTGCATGTTACAGGGGAGAACAGATTGTCACAACACCCTAGACCCCTCAGACTCTCCAGGTAGTTCGATCGCACCCTGTGTCGCACTAACGTTTCTCTTCCCCCCTCACCCCACTAGATCCCAGAGGTGAAGACCAGGTTCTCCCCCAACCCTTCTGCTGTTTTCCAGGCACCGTCACGGATCCTCAATGTGTGAACCTGGACCCTCCTCACACCCAGGCAGCTCAGACACGGAGTTAGATGTATCTATGCAATTTTCATGAGTGTTAAGATCAAAGAGCCGGCGTTACCAACAGCAGCCCCAGTGATTAATGGCATGCACACAAACTTTCTGTTAACACAACGAACTGCAGAGCGCTTGGTTCAGAGCTGGCAAACCACGCTGTGAGGAGTGACCCAGTTTTACATGGGAGCAGGTTCATTACTCTGCCAGCTGGCCTCACATTAGGAGACTGACTTTGGGCAGCAAAGGCAGCAAGTACAGGGGGCAACATCCCTGTGCTTAAATACACAGGGTGGGAGGGGAAAACAGTTACCAATAGGATGGATAATTAAAACCAAAAAGAGTTTCATTTAGCAGCATCCTCTAAGTAAGCCAGTGAAAGACAGGGAGCATCTGGCTGACTTCGGAGCTTCTTGACGGGTTTTGGAAACAGAACCTCAAATGGCTGCACCAGAAAACATAGCATCAAAAGGGCTGGTGTGAACTCCCAGGGTTGTTTCAGAAGCTGGAGGAAGCCAGCATCATCGAACTCCGCAATGCACCTGGTATATGCAGTGTCTTGGGGCTTTAAGGCTGGAAAGCTGGATGTTTCCAGGACTGGTGGCCTCACGCAGAAGCAAGAAGGAAACTTCAGGAGACAGCCCTGAGAGCTGCATCAGCCTGGTTTAGTGAGGATTACAGGGACAGAGACAGTCAGGCACCTGCCTGGCTCCAGAGGAGCTGAGATACATGTGTCATTTGTATAGCTGATAGGGGGACTGTAAATACTGTATATAGATTTTACCTAAACCAATTTGTGATCCTTTAATGAAAAGGACATGCTTATACTTTTAATAAATGTGAAGTCTTTGCATATGCAAGGTGGGAAATATTGCCTTGAAATTCCTAAATTATTGCCTGTATATTGGTAATGCTAATGCTAGGAACAACCAGAAGCGAATGTTACTTAGAAACTCTTCTTAACATAGAATGTCAGACATCCTTGATTTTGGAGACAGGCCATTTTAAGTGTCATTGTTCTAAAGCTGATTTTTTTTCGACTGGTCTGCATTTAACTTTTGCTGAGGTCCATGTGTTTTAGGAAACCATTTTTTAACCTTTGTTCATCAGGACTGTAGTGGGATTACAGTTTCTGTCTCGATTACTTATGCAACAGGAACAGTCTACTGCGCATTTCATGACTTTCCTGATCTATTTTTGGGGAAAAAAAATTGACAAACTTAAGAGCTCATCTATACATATATAGTCTGCAACACACAAGGATGTTGACTAGAATCAAAGGAAACGATCCTCAGACTTGAACAGTGATCAGATCTTCATCTGTAATGAACATTAATTAAATCATAATCAGAATCACAGAATGGTTTGGGTTGGAAGGGACATTAAAGCTCATCCAGTTCCAACCCTCTGCCCTGGGCAGGGATACCTTCCAATAGACCAGGTTGCTCCAAACCCCATCTAACCTGGCCCTGGGATGGAACTTCCCACACTCATCCCCAAACCCAGAGGAACCTACAGTAAAACCAGTGCTTGCCAAAATAATTTTTCAGGAGACTCATTTTTTCAGGAAATCCATTGGAAACATTCAAACTGTACAAAGGTTTTGCATGTCAGATGTTTCTAAGAACTCAATCTGCTTGTGTAATCTCTTTATATTGTTTCTTACAGTTTTGTTCAAACAAGTTCATGTTTGTTTCAATTCTGGACTTTAACAACACCTAAAAGAAAAGAGGGTAAATTGTCTATTCAGTCTTCTTAATTCATTGTATTTCTTAAAAGAAAAAGAAACCAATGCAGTTGTAAACAAACTGGTAATACAATAAGCTTGTATTTTACCAAATGGACTGGATTTAATTTAATAAATTAAAATGTATTTTGGCTATTGGTTCTTTCTCCAAACATATTTTTTGTTGTAAAATATAACCCTTGGGTATTGAACCTTGCAGATCCCTGCATTTCTCCTACCCAGCAGCATGTGCAAGACAGCAGGGCACACAAGACACCAACTAAGGTGTAAGGAGATGCCTGACTGCAGTCACAGCCATCAGCAATGAATTTCTTACTCCTCAAGCTTGTCTGCAGGCCCAGCAAGAAAGACTTCCAAGGCACGTTTCAAGCTGTGGTCCAACTGCTGATTTGAAAGCACAAGTGCTTTCCAAAGGAAAGCTATTGCACTGCAGTATTCATAATCACTTGTGGGATTTTCCCTGCACCTCTTCAAAGGGAAAGCAAACTCTTCAGCAAGCAGTCCAGCAACATAAAGGGGAAAAGAGGGTGAACCAATGATACAAATTTCCTGCATTCAAACGCACAGGGGCTAAATCTGCTCTGATGCAGGTGCCATGCTCTCAAGATCCCCTTTCAGCGGTGTCTACTGTGCCCTGTTAATGCAAAGGGACAAGCAACTTGCATTTCATAGAATCCCAGACTGGTTTGTGTTGGAAGGGACCTTAAAGCTTGTCCAGTTCCAACCCCTGCCACAGGCAGGGACATCTTTCACTAGAGCAGGTTGCTCCAAGCCCCATCCAGCCTGGCCTTAAGCACTGCATGGGGCAGCCACAGCTTCTTTGGGCACCCTGTGCCAGTGCCTCAGCACCCTCACAGGGAAGAATTTCACCTTGGTTTCACTCTGCCATCTCACACAGATTATGGGGAAATGGTGCTAGCTTTGAACGTTAAGAGAGACCATCACTTTACTTAGAACATTTTAGTGAATAAATGGCAGTGAAGGTACAACAAGCTTACCTAGACAGTGCGATACCAGCTCTTTTAACTATGCCTCAGGATACATCCAGAAGAAAGCCAAAGGCTCACGAACTATTGACTGGCTGTAACTAGAGGAGGGATGAATGGAGGGAAGGTCATTCAGGTACTTACAGGGTGATGCAACTGGCTGCGGCTGTCTGCAACACAGCTGATTTTGCACCTGCCTCAGCCAAACTGAAGGGGGCAAATCTACACAGGTTTTGCAGGCTCCAGGGAGTCAGAACACCAGGACTGCTTTCAAGGCTGCTCTCTCACTAGTGTTTCTTCCCAGTTGCCCTGGGTTCACATCCAACTCCATCAAGGCTTTCCAACTGTGAATCACACTACAAACAAGGGTGTTATTTGACACGGAAAGAAACGTCATTTAGAGGGAAGGTTTTACACTGGAAACATAATTTCCTATCTTTAGGGAGAAACTGAACCTGCTTGTTTTGTTCCACCTCGCTGACACAGGCTTGCTGGGATGCTGACAGTGAGATTTGTGCCTTCTGCATGCACTATGCCCGAGAGCTGTGAACACCTGCACTTCCACATGCTGCTTTGTCTATGATGGTACCTGGTAGGTGATGTCCCTGTTTTTATTCTGACTCACAAGCCTTATTTTCTACTCCTGCTCTGCTGAAGGGGATCAAGAGCAGCAGGGTGGGTGTCCAGAAGCCAGCCAATGTCAACCCACCAGGCTTTTCAATCTTCAACACCAACCAATTACTTGCTGCTTAAAAAGGCTGCTCTGGAGGAGTTAACCTTGTTGAGCTCTGTGCTTCCCTTTCCCCAGCCTCTAAACCCAAGAACTTTTTATAGGAGCTAGAAAAGGGAAAAACTACCTTTTCCTTCAGCTCAATTCCACAACTGCCCATTTTAATCCACAACTAGGACATTCAGAATATAAAAGGCACACAAAAATCTGTGGATTTGGAGACATTTGAGTGACAGCTGACAGTCAAGACAATCAGCACAGCTAATAAAAGAATTTATTGTAAACATATGTATCTTACACAATTATACAGTATAATACAGATAACATGAAGGATTTAAACACTCAGCATTACAAACAGGGGCAATATTTGTAAAGAGATCTTTAACTTGCATCAAGACTCTTTAGAAAGCCAGAGAAATATACTGTAACATCTCAACACGCTGGACCACTTGTAGCATTCCATACATACACCTGAGCGGCTGCATGGAATTCCACAGCCTCTAAACTCATCTCCAAGCAATTCCTACAGGAACTTCAAGGACAAATTTTTCTCCCACCCCTTTTCAAAATTCAAAGAACTTGTTGCAAACGTTTCCTATATCTGAAGGACTACACAAATGTGTTATCTTCTAGCTGCTTTTAACAGTTTATTCTTCTTCAGCAAACTTTATATATTATTAATATAGCATCCCCTAGGAGAATAACCTGTGGTTGTTCAGAAACATAGCAACAGATCTGCACTGTAAGAACCCCATTAAGAGCAAGGGGTATATTTACTCGCCTGCTTCAGGGCCACATTCAGGATTCACTCTGCAACTCCATTCCTCACAGTAAAGCAGGACACAGGCAAAGGAAGCCACAATTTGCAAACAGATGCTGGAAGACAAGCTCCTGCATCCTCAAGAGCTGCTCTGGCCATATCAAAATCCACAGGAGACAAGGGCTGGAAATGCATGTGTCATTGCACAAGATCCTAGCACGACTGAGTCTGCCCAAAGGGCTGTTCCCACACAACCTGCAGGCTGTCATAACGATAAGTGACAGGTATCTTGGAAACGCACTTCTCTCTCGTGAAAGCTGTGTACAGGGGTGCCCAACAGCACTACGGACTTAGAGTTCACTACAGCCTACAAGCAAAGTGTGGGGCCTGCGGCTCCACAGCTACCTGGATTCCTCCCAACTCCCAACACTGAGCTCAACTATAATCAGTGCTTCACTCCTTCATACTGACCTCAGCTGAAACACCATAGAATCACAGAACAGTTAGGGTTGGAAAGGACCTTAAGATCATCCAGTTCCAACCCCTTGCCATGGGCAGGGACACCTCCCACTAAACCATGCCACCCAAGGCTATGTCCAACCCAGCCTTGAACAGCGCCAGGGATGGAGCATTCACAACTTCCCTGGGCAACCCATTCCAGTGCCTCACCATCCTTACAGTTTCAGGGCTAAGCTGGGCACTTTACTTGTGCAGGCAATCCTGCACTCAGCTCACCCAAACAAGCCAGGATAATCTTCTGAATCCAGAGCGTATGAAGTGCCCTATGTAAGGGTCATTTAAGTTCCTCTCTGAATGCTGTTTGGATTTCATCCACTGGTCCCATTTCCTAGATTCACAGGTCGGGTTCTGCCACTCATACATTCAAGCGAACTGTAATTCCCTGTTGATTCTAATGAACCAACAGGGGCTTTCCTGAAGACTCTAGTTTTACTTACATGGTACCTTCTTCAGTTTAAGAGCTGCATCAAATCTATGTTATTGTCCTTGGAAGCCTGAAACTACCCTCTTCCACAGTTCCTGCACACTGGAAGTTAGCATCTGTACTGCGTGCTACCATCACCTGTCTTCTAGCCCTGAAAAAAGCACCAAAAGATAGCATTTTGAAGACTTCTGTTCCTATCCCAGATGAGGAAAGGTAACTGTAATTTAATGTTTATAAAAGGCTTTGTATTGTCAAAGCACGGCACCAACAAGAGTGAGGCCTCAGTACACCCCTTTGAGGTAGGTATCCTGCTCCCCATGCTCAGAGATGGGGAAACTGAGGCACAGAGTGATTATATCAAAGGCCATGCAGCAGGTCAGAGACCCAGCTGAGATCAGCTCATTGGAGGGTCCTGGCTGCTTGATCCATGCTCCACCACATGACAGCATTGCCTCACAAAACAAGCACCCTGAAAGCATGACAGTCCAACAGTTATCCCACCAACTTCACAATGGCTTATTCACACTACTAGCAGGCACCCATGGGGCAGGACAAAAGGGTGGTGGATGTGGGGCAGTCAGGATGTTGTCAGTGAAGCCTTCTTCAGTGAAGTGTTCATAGCCAGGCTGCAGACATGTCTCCTACACCAGAGATGTTCCTGAGACAGTTAAGTGCCGAGGTTAGTAGCAGAACTTCTTCCTGCAGCCAAGACATCAGAGGAGATCCCTACAAGCAGCAAATCTGATCTTTTCATCTTATCAGGCCTCTCTATGTTGAGCAGAACTTCAGCCAAAGTGCTGCTGCTCCCCTAGCACTTCACAATCCAAGCTGATCATTAACCAATGCTGCACAGACATTATGACCTTACAAACAGCTTGTCACTTGTCCTCCAGCACACTCCAAACCTTCAAACAGCCTGGGGAGGCACTCGCTGGGTAAGTAAAGTTTCAGCCAGTCAAAACCTACAAATACTGTCCTCACTCCTCTCCTTTCCTATGCAGGACAAGTGGTCAGACAAATCTTACCAAGCCTGACCATGGTTTGTTCATGGTGATTGAGCATGTGCCAGTCTACCCTTCTGAGGTGACTAAGAAAGGCGATACCTGGCACCTCTTTTAGAGAGGCAAGGAATCTGGTTATTTACTTTGCTGAAAAAGCTGCCAATGAGCCTACCCAGCTTACTGATGTGTGCTCAGTCACATACATCATAGGCTGGAGCAGGACTGCCAGAATTCGTTGCAGCCATCAGCCTCCTGCTCACCCACACCTAAACCTACCTGACCAATTCACCCACCTACTCAAGTAACTACCTTTAAAAGCTGTCTTTGACTTCTCGTATTCAGAGTGCCAAAACAACTGTTCTGCCCACTGCATGGGAAGAACAACTCCTATGCAGACTGCATCAAAAAGTGTAATTTCTAAGAAAAAATGTTCAATCTCATCAAAACAGCTGTCTGAGGGACCAGGCCTGTGGAGTCTCTCACAGCTAGCAACTCGATGCAAACTGACAATGTTTGTTCAGCCACTGAGCATACACTTACCAAGTAAACACTGACATTTAACAACTTGATTTGGAACAGAGCATCATTTTGTTGCATTAAGGTGCATCTTTAATTGGAGGTAACAATCTAGTAGCCCAATGTTATAAACGTATATAAATGTCCTACAGAAATACTGGATTTGTCAAGCCAACTTCAGTCATAAATCCACCTTTCCCGTAGCATCTTCTTTGTTCTATTTCATTGTTCCTCATTTAGTATCTTCATATGTTTGTTTGTGAGGAAGTCAAGAAAGGGAATATTACAGATGGCTTTGTGAATATTCATCACTGTGATCTCTCTTGGAGTCCTGCAGGGAATGCATCAGAGATGGTATTATAATACATAAAAAGACACATGTCCAGAAGATAACAAGTTAAGAAAACTACTAGGGAAAAATAAATGAAAGAAGGAAGACCCACTAAAAAAAACCAAGCCAAACCAAAAGATCAAGTGTTACAGCAACAAGCATTAAAATGTCACAGCACAAAAAAAAACACTCAAATGACTGAGGGGAACATCTTGGGCACCAGGACAGGAAAATCCAGTGCTGAAGTATAAATCCTTGAATTTCTGTAGCACAGACTGTGTGCATTTTCCTCTATATAACATAAATACATATGTTTAATATCTATTATATAAATACTTATACACTGCATGAGCAAGTATTTAATCTAAGCATTTTCTTATTGTGTTACTTTTTTTTGCTCCCAATTCCAAGCTATCTCAAATCATGCTGCTGAAAAGAAGTCAAAACGTGGCCTAACCATTACCATAAAAATCACTCGGTATCTGAGCTAGAAAAGAGAAAATGAAGAAGATTTTAGGTTGTTTTAAGTTCTGGTGGGCCATAGGTAACTTGTCTACATGGTAACACGAGATGGACAGGAGTGAGAAGGCCTTTCCAGCATGGCTCTGGTCATCCTTTGAGCATGGCAACAGCAGAGACTCCTGCCTCAGTTTTTAACCCTGTTTATGTTTCCATCCTTTGCCACTATGGAGCTAGGAGATGACAAAACCCCTCGAGGCCTGGATATCCTCACAGAATATAGTTCATAAATTCCCTCCTTCACGTGGTCTGACCACACAAAATCTGACTAAATTCCTCAAGCAACTCTGCCTGGCATAAAAGGCCCAATAGGAAACAAGGTGCTGTACCTGTTGTGAGGTGCTGTCTGGTATGCCACAGCAAGTGCTTGCCGTAGGATATCACTCATAAGCTGTTCAGTGGCCTGTGACAGAAGACAACATTAGGAGACAGCATTATGAAAGGAGGGAAGCAACATGCTTGAGCATCAGTGCAAGAGCAGCTGAAATTCTGGGTCACCTCAATCCTGTATTCTACCAGAAGGGGCAGTTCCGGATGCCCAAGTGAGTTTTATTAGCACAATATTAAGAACTGAGGATATTTAACAAAAAGAAATAGACCTGCTGATGCACAGAGCTGACTGAACTGCCCAGTCTGGTTTCCCTCCAGACCTGCAGGGCAGTATGTGCACAGCAGGGTGGATCTGATGCTCCACAGACTGTGCTTCAAAGAGCAACTTAGGGCCTACCCCCTCACCAGAGCTTGGTTTCTACATGGCAAATCCCAGATACTCTCCTGGGACCTGGTATATCCTTGTTAGCACATACCACTCCCTGTGGTCACCAGCTGATGTCAACACACTGTCACAAACACCTCCCAGCCTGGACAAGCAGCAGATGGCAGCCATATGCCCTACACACTTGGCTTAATCAATGTTCACCCAAAAGCTAATTAAGGCTCTTGGCTTTCTGTGCCTGTATCAAGACTACGGCTGAGGTTTCTGGGACGTTCCATCAGGAAAGACAGCATAACCCTACAGTTATAATGGTGGAATCTGATGGTAGCAATCTGTCTACAAATGGATATATCCGAGTTAACTATGGTAAGTAACAGAGAGCCCAGCAGACATGTGCATGTGAGTATGTGTGCAACCCTGGAACCAACTACTAGCTTTTGTAAAACCCATCTTCTGATAAACAGCAGCCTGTATAAACAACCCCAGAAATTGGCCTTGGCTTCAAATACAGCAGAGCACTGCTAAAAGCCATCTGTGTTAGCCCCCAGCTCCATGCTGTTCAAAGCTCTGGTAAGAAACCATCTCTGTTTTTCCAAAAGTGATTAAGATAGAAAAGTGGTTTCTCGAAAAAGGCAGAATTGCTACTGTCGCCAGTAGCAATCAATCTCCTGCCAGAGACAGCCCAGGCAAAAAGGAAGTGAACGGTATTTAGGAAAAAAAATAGCTACATTTGTATAAAATAATCAAGCCTTACAGAACTCTGTCAGATCCCCCACCCCAGTTTGGAAAGGTAGGACAAAGGAAGGGGAACTTGCAAAGTTACAGAATGAGTCAGTATCTTACTGCTAGGGAGAATCTATACATCTCTATTCTGTGTCCAAGCCAACCAATCAGGTAGAAAGCTGATTGAAGCATACAACTCTCTTTGGCCAGCTACACATCTTCTGATACATGCACAAAGAGAAATATCAGACTCTGAATCTCCTGATTTGATAAATGCATATTCGTAAATATAGTCTAATTTCTTTTCCTCCTACATTGCCTGGTTAACGCACTTACAGAGGTGTTCTTATCGTTATTTCTTACCTTTAAAATCATATCTTCTATTACTGATGCATAAACATTCTTTTGTACCTCAGCAGGCTGAAAAGAAATCCCTATCTATAAAATGGGAGAGAGGAAAAAAACACAATATATCAAATAACACAAAATCCATGTTGTACTGGATTTAGATTAGATGAGAATGTTAATAGATTAGATGAGAATGAGATTAACAAAAAAAGTCTATTATAAGTGGTAGTTAAATAAGTAAGCAAACAGTCCAGGACTTTCAAGCAGTGTAAACTCAGGCTTCCCTTTCAAAAGAACTGCAGAAGTGCTTTTAAAACACAGAAGAAGCAAAAGCAGGTTTTAACTTTTGTTTCAGAAAGTCCACACAAAAACCAGGGTGCATTGAGCACCTCTGAATTGAGAAAGGAAACTCAGTACTGTACATATATTCAACCCATCTGCTCATCATCTTCCCTGCACCCATGGCAACTGAAACCACTTTAAACAGTACTCTTGGCACTAAAGTCCCACACTGAAAGATTGTTTCATCCTCTAGTCTCACTCTTATAATGCACATGCCCTTGTCACCTATGATTCTAATAGACCAGATACAAAGCAGAACCAAAACGTGGTCCCTTAAAGCATTTCAGCTGGAGAGGGAAATCCTTTCTTTCCCTCAGAACTGCTGCATGCAAACTCTTCTGCTCCTCCTGTCTCCTTCCCACAAGCTGAGGCAGTCTCCTCCCTGTCCTTCCTGCTGCTGTGACAGAAGATCCCCCTCTCCCTTTCTTTTACTCTAATTTGAACAGGGGGAAGAAATCCAAGCAGTAGAGAGGTTTGCTGTGGTCTAAGCTTTACTGTGAGCCCTTTTTTAGAAGCTGCTATTAAACAGCACTGGTCCAAGCAACAAGTCCCAGTCTTTCACGTGGTGAGACAGAAGGATTTGGTGCCAGTGCTCCTCTCTCCCTCATTTGCCCTTGCTTCTAACCTTACAGGATGATTTTTCTGATACTAAGCCCTGTAACACATGCCCTCTAAAAAGACCTCCTGGCTGGCATGCTTCACTTCCTCCTCCCAGCAGTGGCCAGCTGAGTGTCATGAATCAGAAGGTCCAGTATTTTCAGGGCATTTACAAAGATTACGATAAAGCATCCACAGGCCCATATAGATGAAGGAAAGGCAATTAAATAAATGTAAGATTACAACTAGTTTAACAACAGCTCTTACTAGATTTATTCTTATTAGATTAATTTCTTACCTTCTCTGCAGCGTCTCTCACGAACTCTGATGCAGGCAAGGAACCCAAGTAGAACTTCATCTCCTCTTGTTTCTCCTCCTGTTCTTTTTTAATGTTTATTTTTAAAGGCTCACTGAAGTTGAGAACATCTACTTCCTCTTCATGTTCTGGTTCTCGTTTAAGAAGCTGCTGTAGCTCCTCTAGTTTTCGGCAAAGCTCCTCACCACTGCTGTAAGATGAAGGGCATTCTGAAATAGAAGCAATCAATTAAACACATGATAGGTGTTTATAAACAGATGCACTCTCAAAATATGGCAAGAAATTAATGTAACTGGAAGTTATTTTTGTAGTTCCTACCAAACATAAGGAAAAGCAGAAATGCAAACAGTCACTGACAGATCTGCAGTAGAATTAAGAAAGAGTAACCTCCTCTGCATGCTCAACATGAGCCACTAAAACCTACAGTGGAAAACTATGCAATAAGCAAATTCTTTTTTGCAAAGGCAAACACAAACCTAGTTGGGTAGATAAAAATATCGAAAGGTGGATGTAGGCTTCCTTTACACCTTTAGTGACTGAAACGCATGGCCAGACTTTGCAAAGAATAAGCAAATCTGTACACTTCTGTGAAATACTTTAAATCATAGAATCACAGAATGGTTTGGGTTGGAAAGGACCTTAAGATCATCTAGTTCCAACCCCCTTCCATGGGCAGGGATGCTCCACCCTAGATCACATCACCCAAATCCCTGTATGATCAGAAGAGAAAAACATTCAGCTTTGGGAAAGGGATTATCTGAAGGTGAAACAAGGGAGCTTAACTGTGAAGAATAGATTAAATATGTATGTTTAATACACACTAAAATGGACTGTGGAGATGTCTGAGCTATGCCTAGAGGAATAATGTTGCTGCTGTAATAATAAAATCTGAAGCTTCACACAGGCCAGTTCTCCACACCTTTGGAGGTAAATTAACCCTCACTGAGCTCCACACCACCGCTGCCAGTTTGGTTGTTTTTTATTTTTCCTTTTCTTTTTTGTACCTCAACTTATTCATCCTGTTTGCATGTGAAATCTTAACTGAGGCTATACCTACCCAAGGACAGAAATGTCATTACGCCTATGCGCCTTAGTTTGTGTGCCCACTTACAGATGTTTACACTGTGGGACAAGAATCATCTCTGTCAAGGTTTATCTATGCTTGGCCTCCAAGGGCCTCAAGCCTCAATAAAACCCCAAACAGGCTGCAGAAAACATCAGGACTGGTAAGAACAAGGGACAGCCTCACTTGTAAGCTCGCCCTTATCATCTCCAACATTTGTCATTGCAAAGTGAGCCAAGTTAAAAGCAAAGACAGAAAGAATCCCCTTCTCTTGGAGAAGCAACACATGTGAGCATGCAGAGCCTTAAGCCATTTAATAAACAGCATTTTTGGTAGCAAGGAGCTTTCTGTCTCTCCATACTCACCTGGCTCACTGTCTATCTGCGTCAGCACGTCTTCAATCGAGTCCTCGTCATTCTGCAAGGTCTCAGGGTCAGGTGGAGTGTAGCCATGGCATCGACACCAGTGCACCACGTGCTTTGTTTTCAGGGGTGTAATGTTGTGAAACCTGGGGTGCTTCTCTATGATTTCTTGTAGGATCTTTTTCACTGTCATTGCTCGTTGCCACTGTGACAAAGCAAAGGAAAAAGTTAGCACACTGGCTAAAATGCTTCAGGCTAAACTATTGCCCTGAACAATAATCAAGGTTGCAAGAAAAACAAAAGGAACATGATTTTCTCAGAAGCCAGAGAGGCAAGGAAAAAAAAATGTGGAAGATGGTCTAAATCCTGATACTAGGCAGCCGTAGGCCAGTCATTTAAACTCCGCTTTGTCATCCAAAGAAAACCTCAAGAATGAGACACACACGTTTACAGAGGCCCAGATGCATGTTGCCTTGAAATGTCACATCTCCAAAGTAACACCTACAATGGTATACTGCAAGAAATCCACTAAAGCTAAACAGGCTTCTCAAAATTTTGGTTAAACTCTTTAATCATCTAACTTGGCAACAGCAGAGTCTCATTAGTTCCAACATCTTCCCCACAAAACTCCATAGCAGGATGATAAAATTAGGAAGAAACAGGTGGAAACATAACAACCACAATACAAAAAGTTCTAGATTAACTGAAATATTTATCTTGGGTGAACTGACAATCTATTTCAGCACCAGCAATATTTACATCAGATCCCTCAATTCTCTTCCTGAAGGAAGCAGACACAATCACAAGAAAAGATAGACAAAGTATGTTGGGTAAAATTCCAGTGACTGTAATACACCACAGAGCAGTGATGACGATAAAGTGCTATTAGGACAGTTTGCAAAGACGTAGATTTTTAAAATGCCTCAAAAGTATCTTGCTTTGAATCAGCTGGAAAATGACCTTCAGAGACCCTTCTGCTTGAGAAAGTCTCTGCACAATAAACAGGATCACTACCTACACACAAGTCAGTGCATCTTGGAGTAAGAAATGCTTCCATTTAAAATGTGACAGACTGTTTCAGAAAACAAATCAGCCAGGAACAAGGAAGGATCCGTAATTCAGAAATCCTTCTTGTGTCCATAATGGCTGCTTATGAAACACAGGAGAAGAGGATTACCTCAGCTGCCCTCCTCTTTCCAATATTCCAGCTGTAATACTGCTCCACTGAACCAGCACAAAAAGAGCTTGCATCTTCACCTAGAAAACACAAAGTCAAAAGCAGTATTATATTTTGAGTAAGCAAAGGAAGTTGAATTCATCTTACATTTTAAGTAAGGTGAATTCTGGTTTTAATGTTACTTAGTGGAGAGAAAAAGGGCAATGCATTTCATGCTCACAGGATCAAGGACTGTAACTCTCTAAACTTCCACAAACGCTATGCTCTCTCTGAGCACAGCACAGGTGGGTATTTGCAGCAGACTCTGGTTTTTGGATTCAAAATCAGCAGCCCTATTGGTCACATACACAAATATCTGCACCTATAGGTTGTTCTAAGGCTCTTGCTCCCCCCAAAAACCTGTTATTATGTAGACTTGTAAGTCTGTGTTACTGGTCAGAGAAAGAAAAAGCACATCCATTAAGGACAAACTAGAGTAAAGACAATCTTCCTGAAGCCATTAGGTGAGGAAATAAAATCAACTTCTACCAAAACCAGATGAAAGTTAATAACCGCTGACAGCATACTTGGCTTTATTGGAAGAATCTAATTCTAAGCATCTTTAGAATAACTCCTGGAGTAAGCTGTCTAGGAGAATGGCTGCATTTCATTCCAATTCTTCAACAATTTTGGTGGCTACAGAGTATGCAAGGCTTTCTGTCAATACACCAAAAATAGAAAACAAAGCCTGTTCATTTACTGCTTACTTTTTTCAGCAATTAACGGAACCTTCTTCACTATTGCTGTTAAAAGCTGCTGGATGTTCTCCAAATATTCTATGCTGCAAGAAATAAAAAGAATCACAATGATGAATATCATTGGAAGCAATGAATTAGATGCAAAAGGCTTCAAAATCACTGCATGGTAGAAAGTCCCTAGCCCCAAGGCATCATAGCAATAGCAGTGTGAGGATAAACTGTTATGCCCTGATCCAGAAGGTATTTCAAACAGCACTTCTCTTTGCCAAAGTGTCCACATCTGAAACTGCATCTTGGAAGCAAACCCTACATCATCTCACAAGCTGCAACATCACCTTGACGGATAAGACATACCTATTGGTGCAGGCTGCTCTTGTAGGAAAACTGGATACTGCAGTTTGAGTAAATTTTAGTTAGCCAGACATACTGTATTTAACTGGCAACAGCTGCATTTTCCATTAGTTATTTCATAACTAAGACAATCTCCAGTGTGTAGCGACTTCAGATTTATTCCTGTCTCCTACACATGCTCTCCACTAGGGTAATGTCTGCAAGGATATGTCAGGATAACAAAACTTTTCAAAACATGGAGACAGGAAAGTCAGCCACTGGAGGAATGAAGAGCAGAAGAAACAGCCTACACATTACAAGAGATATGCAGAGAAAATACTGCAAACTGAATTCTGGTTAAAACACACTAACTACTACTTGCAAGAACATCACAAACAAGGCACCAGATTTCACAGTATCCAGTGAAGAAATACCCCATTTAATTCCAATTCTACTCCATTTAATACCAATTCTGAACCAAGGCAGCCCTCATAATTAGTAATCACAGAAGTAACAAGACTTAGAGAGGCAAGAAGAGAGACAATTCTACTTATTTCAGATGCCCCTTTTTTGACCTGCATTTCACTGGGCAGCTTCTCCTCAGTAAGGACACACAATGCCAATGGGAATTACACAAGCAATGGATGATAACAGATTGTAGCAAAACCAAAACAACTGCAAATCTTCAACTTTTCATGAGCCTTACATGCAAGTCCATTGACAATGAAAATATTACAACACTGTCTGCAACAGATGTCACCCAATAGGATTAGTACTGTTACAGCAGCATATGGGACAGATGATTTTATATTTCTAGGTCAAGCTTATCATTACTGCCCATTTCTCTGGAATCTCCTCCACTCCCCCTGGTTATTCAAACATTGGAAATCCTTATAGAGAAATGAACAATTACTTGATAACGTAGTTCCCAAGATCAGAGCTCTCTTCTGTTTTTACTGCAGCTTGGCCTTCTTGGGTACCCACAGAACTGCAGTTTTGTCCTGTTGAATCAGGCTCCATCTTAACTTCAAAGAAACAGAACACATTTTAAGACAAAAAGTACCAGTCAGCTTGACAAAGAGTGTCTTGTGAGACTCCAAAAAGGGTCTTAGATAACATTAATTCATTTGTTGTTCACACTATTAAGCATGAACAAATCTTTCAGTTCTACTGAAAGAAAGCCACCAGAACATGTTTCCCCTCTCCAAATCTCAACGTGCTCACATCTCATCCTGTTTAGAAAATCTGCACAATCAATTGCTGATGTTTCATGCATGACTGCCTCATCGAAACTGCTGCCTTTTTGTAAGCAAAGAGCTGACACAACACTAGCAGTCTTTGCAAGAAGTGACATTTCAAAGCGAGAACTTTTTTGAAGACATCACTGATTTTGACATCAGTGAACTTTCTCAAATCTAGGACAGAACTCTGGTGAGACAGAAGCAGGGAGAGAGATACATTCTCAACCCAGAATGGTGAGGCAGTCTGGTCATGCATCTAGGATGAGAGATTCATGATGGTTCTGCAAGAACTGACTTTGAACCTCTCAGCTCTGGACTATGCATTATTCTGGGAAGTACTGTATGTGCATCTTAACCCTGTGTGTGAGCACGCACACGTGCTGCCTGCATCTGGTGCTGCTGGAAAGCATTCTCCAGTACCACAGTACTATTCTGAGGACAGCAGTAACTGTGATTAAACATAGGTTGCTCTATACACCTTTGCAAATATGGATTGAAACAATGAATGTTTAAGGTACTCATGGTAGCTTCCTAGAACTTCCTAATTTCTCCCCGTATCTGCCTATGCTTTGGGATTTGTGAAGGGGGAAACCACTGTTAATTTCCTAGTTCTCAGGTGCCATTTTTACTCAATTTAAATCCTACTAGTAATGGAAATAGAAGAACTCACAGTCACAGGGTCTACGTTCTTAGTCAGGCCACTTGTATAAAGCAGCACCAGCTAATTTCTACTGCTTATCTTACTGAGAAATTCCTTGTTACCTTTAGTGATTGATGTTGTAGTGGGACTAGGGACAAGCGTACTTGCTGCTGTGACAGCTGAAACTTTGCTGGTGGTAAGTGACTGTATCACTGAAGAGAAAAAACAAGAAAAAAAAAAAGGAGGATAACAAAGAAGAAAAAGAAATATCAAATTTCAAAATTTCATACACTTCGACAAATAACCATGTTCAGAAGCAACACAGTGTGTTTTTGCAGCACAAAGTTTAGGGATGAATTTCCTTGCTACATTTTCTTCTATCTCTAACTTTGGACCACGTATGCCAACAATGACCAAGAGCTACCCTGTGCCAAAAGGGAGTTTCAAACACCATCTGTCATCCTCCTCTGCCCTTTACCTTTGTTCATAGGCATGAGTATTGTCTGAACACCTCCAGAAGCTGTGTTTACACCGAGCTGTTTAAGCTGGCTGGGAACTGTCAGAACAGCCTGCTGTGGACTAGACTGATTTGAGTGGATTTTTAGCAACCCTGCAAGAAGAACGGAAGACAAAACATTAAATAAAACACATCTTTTAGTTTATCTCCAGCTAATTCTCTCTCTGCCTGAACACGGGTGGCAAGTAAGCTAGCACTGCCACCCTCTTAACATGCTACAGTTCA
>JAOEHX010014031.1:11205-32900 GCA_025448015.1 Bolborhynchus lineola | reverse complement strand
CCAAGAAGAAAATTGTAATATGTGGACTGCTGATGTCTCGGCTTAAACTCTCTCTTGCTGACCATTACGGGGCGCCTCAGGCAGGGCCACCCTGGCGGGGGCCGCAGGTGGTAAAAGCTGCCCCCGGCGCGGCTGTGAGGCTGTGTGGGGAGCTCGAGCTCGAGGAGGAGGGTGAGGAGGACTCGGGGCCCGAGGGCGATGGAGAGGACGAGCCTCTCCTGCGGGCGTCGGGCGCCGGCCGTGGTCGCCGAGCGGGTGCCGCCTGGGATAAGGAGTCCCGCGCCGCCGCAGGTATGGCCCAGGGCCGCGGCCCCCCCCCTTTTCGGGCCGGGCTGAACGCGGGGAGAGCTGCAGAGGTGTACCAGTGGGAGACAGCTTGTGCGCTGTCCTGCTGGCCAGGCTGGGAAACTATCCTGTAGGACTAAAGTACGCCTGGAGTGCCGCGCCCGGTGCCTGCTCGAGGTGTCCCTGCCTCACAGGAAGCTTGTTGCCTGCTCTGGTCGGCATCCCATAGGCTCGGCGAGGTGCGGGGTACCTTCCTCAGCTCGCGGGCTCGCAGACTAGCAGGCTTCGATGAAAAAGAGTCCTGTGAATGGCGCGAAATTCTAATGTTTTATGTGTAGGGCTGCACGAGTTCGTTTACATCTTCATGGATGTCTCCACTGTTATTCTCCTTGTTCTCTGCCTTCTGTTTCCTTAGGTTTTGCTTTGTTTCTTGTCACGGTTTTCAAATCTCGACGGCTTTGCGTGTTTTACAGACTGTATTCTGTGGTGGTTGCCGCTGTTGCTTTCTGAACGCTTGGCAGACTCTACCGGGTTTTCAGCTTGCCGCAACTGTCCTAGCAATTACTTGCTTGTGACCCCCATGTGCTTATCCTTTGAAAAAAATTCACTTTCCTGCAGTTCTTGGTCCAGCCGTTTTTTCACATGCATTAAGAGTTTCAAGTGGAATCTTATGTCATATTTTTGGTGTTCATAAACAAAGATCTGCATTCTATGTTTCAAATTCCAGACTTAGAAAAAGAAATATGATTTGAAAAATTAGAAAAGCAAGAATTCAGTTATCAATTTGAAAAGAAGTGTAAGTGGGGCTACTATCTGATTCTAAATATAAACTATATTGTATTCATTATAAACTACTACATATATAACTGTATAACTAGATACATATATGGTAAACTGCAATATTTATTGCTTACATTTTTTCTTTAGACTTACAAGCTTTCTGATCCTGTGCAACTTTGTAGATAGGTGTTCATCTGGGAAAGGTTTAATGATGGAAATCTGTGGACTTCTATCATGTAATAGTGTTTGCTGTTGCAATTATACCATAGGATTTCTTGTCAGAGACTGGTAAAAATCGTTTCTTTTGCAATAATAAGATAAAAAAAAAAAATCTGAACAGAGCATCCATCAATTTGAGCAACAGAAGCTATGTTAGTAACTTTTATTGGTAGCCACAGAAAGCTTTTGCTAACATACTGTGATTAACCATAAGAAAAACTCCAGTGAGTCGAAGCGTAGACCAGACCTGTAATGTAAACGTGCCATTACAATGTTGGAGTTCTCCTGTCTTGTTCCCACAAGATACAAGATGTGTTAGTGAGATAGTGCTTCTGGCAAAACAGAAATTAATGCTTCAGAGTGGCCACTAGATGCCTGGATCTTGCCCCACGGGGGCAGTGGTGGTGGTGAACCCAGAGTAACACTTGGGATCTACCTCAGGAGTGTGTAAAAAAATCTCAGAACTGTGATTGGTTGCAGCATCTCATCTTGCTCTTGTTTTCCTGTCCTTACTGTTTGTGTCTAGCACTCGCAGGATTGCTTCACGTGTCAGGTGGAACAAGCATGCAACAGATATTATTAATGCATTTTATTGCAACATGGAGAGGATTTTCCTAATAGAGTTGTGGTCAGAGTTTGAGACTGTATAGAAAGAGATGGAACTGGTTGAAGTGACTACCTTTAATCATGTTAATGTTAAATAGTATAAAGCTAGTTTAGTAGTGAAAGAGTTCATAGATGTTACTCTTGCAGAGTGTATTTGTTTAGCTTATGTCATGTTAGCCTGACAGAAGAATAGGTTGAGGTGTGTACATGGATGATAGTATTTGTATCTTCTTTGGCACAATCTCATCATTCCTATATACACGCATACATTCCTATACATCCATGTATAACAGGATCATAATTTTATGCCTTGTCCAAATGAATTTGAAAAAGTTACTGAGCTTGGTAGTTAGACTCTGTGTGTGCAAGCTTTGGTTTCCTGGGTGGGAGTTTGGTGAGAAAAGTTGCTCACAAAAGTGGTTGCAAGAAAAAGCTTGGTTAGTTCTAGCTATAAGGTTAGAATCTCTATGGGGAGTGAGTTGTGCTCGTAACATGCTTTCATAGTGAAAAACTTGATTAAAGTAATTTTTGAAGAAGAAACCAACCTAGAAAACCCTGCCACATTTAGCAAATACTAGCTTCAATGAAAATGCCTTGTTTTCCTCTGGTGAGTGTTGATAAACTGAAAGGAAACTTTTGAAAACTGTTAGTTTCCTTGTTTTCACCCTGTGTGTTTTTGTAGAGCCACATCACTGTAGCAACAGAAGGCTTTTTAGCAGCACAGTAGCAATACTGAAAAAAGTTTCTCAAATTATTTTTCTCTCCCTTGAGCATACAGCATAATGTGGTTTGTTTGATTTGAATTTGA
The DNA here is from genome assembly GCA_025448015.1 of Bolborhynchus lineola. Taxonomy (NCBI): domain Eukaryota; kingdom Metazoa; phylum Chordata; class Aves; order Psittaciformes; family Psittacidae; genus Bolborhynchus; species Bolborhynchus lineola. The sequence continues at coordinate 30,202 of JAOEHX010014031.1, read as the reverse complement.
TTTTCCATGGAATATGTTTTTCTTGCAGTTATCTCTTACATTAGAAAAGACACAGCTGAAGAATTTCCTCAAGGCAGTGAGACTTATTATGGGTTTAGATTATGGAATGAGTGCCTAGAAATTAAAAACTGACCTCAGTTGTCTTCTGCATGGGCAGCTTCAGTCCCTGTGATAGGAAGTTCACTTGTAGATCCTCTTCATCTGGAAGATTAATGTGCAGAGCAGCTTAATATATTTTGTTTGTTAACAATATAATGCATAACTCTGATTTTGCTTTCACTGACAAAAATATGTAGTAGTTGCAGCTCAGCTGTGTGGTGAGGGGTGCAATGTTTCTTCTGTAGAGGTAGTTGAGGCTTTATTATGGAATAAAAACCACTGATTTGAGAGATAGAAGTCCGTAAAAATAAGGGTTATTGTGGGTTGGGTTTTGTTTGTTTGTTTTTTTGCTTTATTTCCCTAACTCACTTTAGTACTGTCAGAGAGGTCTTAGAACCCTTTCCCTCTTACTCTATGAGATACAATTTACTGATTCTCCTTGACAGTCCCAGTAAAAGTCTTCAAATTAAACTGTAGTTTATTGCAGAAGTACTGGCGAAGTAGTCTTAACAGATTCTGATCCAGTGGGCTGTGGTCTTTACAAATGACCAGTTTAGCGGGCAATGCTGTGAGCTTTTCAGTGTGTGTACTTAGACTGTTAATTCGGAGTACAAATTGAGTACAAATTACATTTAAGATTGCTTGTTTTTTTATTTTTCAGGGCATACAGGGCATGCTGCTGATATGAATATATTTTTAGATGATCCAGAATTTGCAGAGATTATTCTGAGAGCAGAGCAAGCTATAGAGTGTGGAGTTTTTCCAGAAAGAATCTCTCAAGGATCCAGCGGGAGTTACTTTGCCAAGGATCCAAAAGGGGTGAGCATGTTATTGCAAAGTCAGAGACTTTATCAGCAGCAAGTTTTAAATGGAAATTTTAAAGTTCTATTTAAATGGAAATTCATTTAAATAAGTTGTTTAATAATTTATGGTATGCCAGAATCGATGTTGTGAAAAATCCATGCAAGTAATACTTAAATTTCTAATTATATGTCTTGCAGCATAAGTTAAAATAAAAATGCAAGTTATTTCTCTGTTGCAGTTTACCATGTTTTAAGTTGTCTGCACCAAAGGAATATGGAGAAGATAAAAGGGCCTCTTTAACATCTGAAAACAATTCAGGAATTCCCTTCTGCAGAATCTAACATTTTGTACCTTCTATGTTTTAATTAATTTTTCACCCAACAAAGCTTCTGATTTGGGTACAGTTTAGGTTTCTTTAGCCAAGCCTCCTATTTTTTTATCTCTCTTCTTGTTTTGATAGTCTTTTATTTAGGTCATATCTTCTTCCTCCGATATAATTGGTTGATGGGCAAGAAGAGCAATATAAACAAATCTATCTTTATACTTGTCTGCTGAATCTTAACTTGAAAATTTATTTTCATCTCCTTTAGTGGTTAATGCTACCTTGAATTGTGATCATCAAAGAAGTAAGTCTAAGGTTACCCTGAGACAGAGAAGAAGCAGTTACCTGAATATCTTGCTTGGAAAGTAACATTTGGTTAGCATTGTTTTGTTAAAGACGCACTTGCACATTGTTCTCTTTAAATTAGAAGTACTTCGTCTGTTTAGCAACCTATTCCAGAAGACTCCAAACCTGCAAACCTTTGTTAATTTGTCATACCTGATATTTAAGGTCCGTCAGCTGTTCTTAGGTAGTTGTAGGTGTTTGTTAATCCTGAAGACCCCAGTTATATTTGACATAGAAGTCGTAACACTTGAAGTGCCTGGGTTTTTGGAACATATTCAAGACTGTTGTTGCTCCCAAATCCCCAGAATGGTAATTTCCCATTTGTTTAGCAAGTATTATGGGTTTTGTTTAGCTTTTATTTGTATTGCTGTTTCATCAGTCAATTTTCATGGGTATTTATTTTGTTTTAATGCCGCTTTTCTCTTGATAATTTTTATACTTTATTGAATGAGTAATTTTTAAAGTAGCTGCCTGACAATACCAATAAATACAGGGATTTATTAATTTATTTCTAAAACAGAAAGTGGCAGAACTATCCCTTCAGAGTCTTCTAAGAGCTGCGCACTGCAGTTCATACTGTGGTGTTAAGGAATATTTGTTAGTAATGACCCACTTCATTCTGGTGGTGGAGAGCCAAAGTAGATTGAGAAAGAAGGTGTATCTCTTTCAAACTGGTAATAGAAAATAATGTTTCTCTGATCGCCTTGAGATTGTTTTTGTCACATCTAATGCTGTTCACAGTGTTCGCAGACTTTTTAAACTCCAAGTCACTTCCCCGCTTGAGTAGTTTAGTTCCTTGTAGGTTTTCTGGTTTTATGCTTATATAGACATATTCAAACTTTATAGTGTTTTTAGAGATGTACTTTAAATTAGGATGATATTTAATATGGAGTAGAAAAAAATCTGAGTAGCAATACTGGTTTAAAAGAATACTTTTTTAAAAATCCAAGGCGTGATATGTCTTAAGAGTAAACTGTTACGCTCAAATGCTTTAAAACTAGTTAAATGGGTTTTTTTGGGGGGGGAGTTTTTCTTAATGCTGTGCAATCAAGGTCTCTTATTCTTAGAAAGTTAGTTACTACCCAAAAAAAAAAAAACAAACAAACTTATTCTTGATCGCAGTATGTGCAAATCTGTTTTGTCTGAAGCCTTTCCAGACTGATTTTGAAGGGTTTTTTAGTGACTAGTAAATGCCTGAGAGACTCATTGTACCATGGGGCTAATGAGAAATTACTTGCATGCCATTTTTGGAACTGCAGTATTTTGGATGGAGCACCTTATTTCCTTGTTTCTTATGTGGTGATTTTTTTTTTGTTGTTGGTTTTACTTCTGTTTTTGCTGTGAGGTGGTGGTTTTATTCCTAGGCAAGTTTCTCATAGTGACCTTCCCCTTTATGCAGATCGTTGATTTGGATTTAAGTGTTTGGGAGAAAGGAAGATTTAAACTCCTTCTTTTTGTGGGTTCCAGAAAAAATTCATTGCAAAATATATGAAGGTGTTTGCCAACATGGGGCTTAGAATAATGATACTGAGTTCTTAGCTGACTGAATTTTGCTTTTGTTCTGTGCACTAAATTTAGAGCTTGTCAAAATTTGTTTTCCACATTAAAGGTCTGATAAAACTTATTTTGTCAATAGTGCAGCTCCCATTTGTAGAATGGATTTCACATCCTGTTTGACAGAGGATTGCATCATTCTACTTCAGACCAGTTTTGTGACTTGCTTTCTCCTGGATTTCTTGCATAAGCTCTTTCCCAGCATAAGGGAGAGGAGATTATTAAAGACATGCTATGCCTTCTTACTGGTTAGCTTCTAAGTGTTTACCCACACTAATGCCAAGTTATAGGTAAAATAGCCTGCTACTGCCAGGTCATTTTATTTACTGATTTGTGTCTTATCAGAAAGATTAAAATTGCCTAATAAAATTAACTTTTTGTGCTTATTGCCATAGTTGTATACTGTTAAAAAGCAATTCAGTACTTAAGCAGTACTATTGCTGAAGTGTTGAATATTTCTGCGTTTTCTCTTCATTGTGTAACCAGAAAAGTGAAAGACGTAGTGTCTGTTACAAATTGTTCTGCAACATGTTTTTGACAATTTAGCTATTGGCTGATTGGTGATGCTGATGGAGTCCTGAAAAATTAAGACTGGCTTTGTCTACAAATTGAGCTTTCTAGTTCTACTCTCGTCCTCAACAGCAGTGGCTCTAAAATTTAGCAAGGTTCTAAACTCAGTGAAAACTTAAAAAACTTTATCTAGATTTGGTAGTATAGTACAGTACAGCCTGGGCAAGGAATATAAGGAGTTAAACTCCTTTTAAAAATGGACAGTTTGTAGGAAGTATTATCCAAAGAAAAGAAACAGTTAATGGCTTGGCATTAATAATACACTGATGTTAAAATATAGTACTAATACACCATGACTTTTCTGGGAAATGAAAAGCTGCTGAATTTGTTTCGAGCAGTGAGATACCTGTGATTCAATAGGAAAGAAATAAGTAACTTTTGAACAACCCTAAACCTAATGTAAGAATTTTGACCTAACCAGTGCACAAAGTGAATGCAGCTTCCAGAGTGATGTGATGGTAAAAATGAAAAAAAGTAGGGTGAGAGAACATCCTGGCTTTCACATTGCATAAGATATCCATTGTACTTTTTGTGTAGGTCTGAATTGGATTGTGCCTGTGTGGTTGCGTAGAACTTGCTCATGATTTTGAATGTAACTTTAGAATCACTGCGAACAGCATACCAAAACCAAGAGAATTTTTGTCAATTTGTTTTTCTCCTGCTGTTAGGAAACTTATTTTCTAGGATGAATCAAATGGTAATGGTTTGTAACTTTTTCTAGTAGTTGATGGGATAAGACAGGTGATGCTACTAATGCCTGCTGTCTTGTGTAATCTGTTTACAAATTGCATGAACTAAGTTCTCTGTATTTAGTTTCTCTTGGACAATCTTGGAATAGTTGGATTTTCTTGGACACAGTGGGAGGAAGTTCTCCAGAAGCTTGAAGGTCACCTACTTGTGTCTTCTCACTAATCTGGCTGAATTGGCAGTTACTGAAGCAGAATGCTAATTTCTGTCTGCCAGCAAAATAGTTCATGACTTGAGCGTAAATTAGGTATGAGTGTTGGTGCGCAACAGGCAATTTTTAGCTTACTGAAATATTCCCTTTTTTGATAAGGATTCAGGAAAATACTAATGTGTGAAAGTGTTTCTTAAGTAGTGCTTAGATATTTATTAGAATTTTATTTACTTTCCATGATCTGTGAGAAGGAATGAAAAATACAGCACTTGAGCTGGAGAAGAGACATTACATGGACTTTATGCAGTAGGCTGAAGTTTATCGCAGACAATGGAAGGTTATATATTTTATTGTGGTAATAATCTGTGTTTTGAGGTTAACAAATATGTAATCGTGTAAGAAAGGCACCTTGAGAAATCATCTATTTAGTGCCTATGATGAGGAGCAGGATTGTTTTAACATGATTCGTGGTGAATGTCTAACCAGTTGTTAGTGACATCCTGTTTTGGAGGCTCTTGAACCTGGCAGTCTGTTCTGGTCCTGAGCTGCTGGTAAGGTTCAAAAGGATTTTTTTCTTTGTAATTCATCTGCTGTGATTCAAGCCTATTGTTTCTTGGCTTATTAACAGTAACTGCTGTTCCTTTTTTCTCTATAGCAACCAACTGCTAGTTCCTTTTGCCCCATTTTTTCCTAGGCTAAACAATTCCTGTTCATACAGTCTTTCATCATTCACTTTTTCTTGTGTTTATTCTCATTGTTTTTTCAACTTTCTCCAGTTCATTAACAGATTTCTTGAAGCATACCGCCCAAAATTGAACACAGTATTCTGAGTACTTCTAAGCTTTGCTACATGTCTCCAATGTAAATGGTGGCTGACAGTGTGAACCATTGTCAGCTCTCAGTTGAGGGTTCTGCAGCAGTGGTAAACGACACCATTTCTTGGAATTGCAAAATGCAGTTTTTCATTTTGATGTATTTTGATCCATTCAAACTCAAAGCAATAAATAAAGCAGATAGAAAAAGGGGAACAGTTTATTAGCTTCTGTATGTTTATCACTTTTCTGGAACCATTGTATCTCTTGTCTGAAGTATAATGGTTGGCTGAAAATGATTTCTAAAGCTACTTTTAAAACCTCCTTATTAGAAAATTTGGAGTAGAAACCAAATGATTCTAAAATACAGTCCTCACTAATAAGGAAAAGCTAATACATGTTAGCTGGATTTGATTTTTCTCTTGTGAATTTTTCTCTTTTGGATTTCTTCTAGATAAACATTCTACAGTAAATTTATTTGGAATATATTTGTTAGTTTTAGTATTTCATCATCCAGAAAGATCAACTGAAAAATGCAGTGTATAGTATCTAACCAATACTTTCAAATAACTAGTTTTTAAAATGATTTTAATCTTTTGCAACTCAAAAGTATTCATGCTTTCATTTTATATTACTTATCATAGAAAATTATTGGAGTGTTCAAACCAAAATCTGAAGAGCCTTATGGACATCTAAATCCAAAGTGGACCAAATATTTTCACAAAGTTTGTTGTCCTTGCTGCTTTGGCAGAGGCTGCCTCGTTCCAAATCAGGGATACCTCTCTGAAGCTGGTGCCTATCTTGTGGATGACAAGCTGGGACTAGGAGTTGTACCTAAAACCAAGGTAAAAGTTAAAATACATAAATTATTAGATGAAAAATAATAGTGGCAGATTTGTCAGTCTCTGGGCTGCACTTGTGGTACTCTCATGTCTAAACTGTTATAAATCTGAAGGCACAGTTGTTTGTTACAATGACTGTGATTTTTTGTTTAAAGGATAAATTTTAGATCTGAATTGAATTTCTTCTTTGGAGCCACTTCAGTTTCTACCATTTCCTGACATTTTCATTTCCTTGTCTTTCGGTGGGAGGCAAAATTGCAAAAATTGGCATGTAAAGTTTCTCATTTTTCTTTTGAGATACATGAAAAGGTGAATATTTGCTGCTTTACATGAACTTTCTGTTGGAAATGCCTGATGCTTCCTTTTTGCTTTTTTGACAACTAAGCAAAAATTTAATTGTAAATTTAGTACTGAAATAATAAGGAATTCTGAGCCATGTTTTTAATTTTCATTTTTTAAGGTTGTCTGGCTTGTCAGTGAGACCTTTAATTACAGTGCAATAGATCGTGCAAAGTCAAGAGGAAAAAAGTACGCTTTAGAGAAAGTGCCAAAAGTTGCTAAAAAATTTAATCGAATTGGACTACCTCCTAAGGTAAGATGGGAAAAAGTAATTTGTGCATTTGCTGGTTCTTACACAACCCTCTCAATTAAAAAAAAAAATAAAATTTGTAAACTTCAACAATAGAAGCAAAAAAACCTTGTTGCTTGTTGAAAACTATCTCTGGATGACTGAAGTTTGATAAATATCACTGTTTCTATGCAGAATCTGTTCACTCATCCTTCCTTCATTTGAATTACTTTAACAGTCTTGCCACTTTTTGTTTCAGTTTGTCTAGCTTTCTGCTGGAGGAGTAACATGTTAGTGTTGTACATCTCTCACTATTTTGGTCTTTTCCTTCTCTTGACTGTTTAGTTAATTTCTCTTCAGTATCTTTTATTTTTTTTAATATTGCCACATTTTCTCCCCTGCAGTTTTATCTAGTTATGTAATTTTTCCTAAACACTTGTGAGATTTTATTTGTTGGTTTTTTTTTTTTTTTCCTTTCTATTTGTTTTATTATTTTAGGTATCGTGTTTATCTTACCTCGCTTTCATCTTGTGTGCAGTACTCCAGTGACTAAAATCCCACATCTTTCTTGGCTAACGAGTCTTATTTTATCCCTCAAATACCACCACAATGGTGTTCTCCTAAGCTTAAAAAACACAGGTTATATGCAGCTTGGGTAATTCCCTGTATCAGTTCTCAGCAGTTTTGGTGCATGCCACATATGTTATTCAAGCTTGTATCAGCATGGCTATTCCACATTCTCTGTGTTTATCCATGTCTCTGCACATATGCCTCTATTTTGTTTTACTTCTGGATTATAAGTATTCGTTTGGATTTTAATCATGAGGATCTTACCTGTTGTCCACACGTATGGAGCTGATGCTGTCTGTAGTTTTCTTCCTTGAACTCCTTTGAGAAATGTATTTCAGCCATTTTCATGCAAAAAGCCTTTGTCTTGAAAAACTAGTTAATGCAGCTTTTCTCATCAAGGAAATAGGAACTTTTCACAGAAGAAGATTTTTTTTTTTTCTCCTGTGATTTTTGGTGAGTTTTGTATGGGCTATTGAACCAATGAAAAAAAAAAAAAATAGATGAGGCGGCTACATGGAGACCCCATAGCAGCCTTCCAGTGTTTGAAGGGGACCTACAAGGATGCTGGAGAGGGACTCTTCATCAGGGACTGTAGTGATAAGACAAAGGGGAATGGGTTTAAACTTAAACAGGGGAAGTTCAGGTTAGATGTAAGGAAGAAGTTCTTTACTGTAAGGCTGGTGAGGTGCTGGAACAGGTTGCCCAAAGAAGTGATAAATGCCCCATCCCTGGCAGTGTTCAAGGCTGGGTTAGACAGAACCTTGGACAACATGGTCTTGGTCCGGTGTGGGGCATCCCTGCCCATGGCAGGGGGGTTGGAAGTAGATGATCCTAAGGTCCTTTCCAACCCAAACTATTCTGTGATTTTATGTCACTTCTTTTTCTTTGTTTCAAATATTATAATACTGAGTAAAACAGAAAAAGCCCTCATGATTTGACCCTTCCTTTTTTTAGAATTTAGGAACGAAAGAGAAACCACTTAGTAATCTTCTTTATGTCATATTTCCTGTGTACTTTGAAAGTACTTAATCAGTTTTTCTGTTAGGATTAGTTATGTGGCCTAGACAAGTTCATTTTTCAAATACAGTTGCTTAATGTTTCAGGTTGGCTCCTTCCAGCTGTTTGTTGAAGGATATAAGGAAGCTGACTACTGGCTCAGGAAGTTTGAAACTGATCCTTTACCTGAGAATACAAGGAAAGAATTTCAGTCACAGTTTGAAAGATTGGTTATTTTGGATTATGTCATCAGAAATACAGGTATTTGTTAATGTCTTGATATCTGTCTACTTTCTTGAGGGCAGAAATGATAAGCAATGCTGTCTGCAAGCTGCTGCTGAATGCTTTTAATGCATTTCAAATGCTTTTCTCACAATTGAAGGCCAGAATGTTGCATTTAAAACTTAAAAAAAAAAAAATTGCTTCAGATTCCAGCGTTAAATACTGCAAAATCCAAACAACCCTTTTTGGTCTGTTACTTGATACTATTAAGCAATGGAAGAATTCAAGAACAAATACTTCCAATATGCTTTAATTCTGTAAACAGGCTATTGACTGTTTCCCCTGCTTAGGGTAAGGGATGGTGAGGTTTCAGGAACCCATAGGACATGCCATGACTACAATTCCTTTTACGCTAAGCTGGAGCTGAGAACAGCACAGTTTTGCATTAGTACAAAATAGTTCATATTCACTGTGACTAGGCATTGAAGTACAGCTGTGGTGTGTGATTCTTGGTTCTCCTGTATTCTTGTTTCTTCTGCTCAGAGGTTAGGATTCTTCTGTTGCCTGTGTAGGTGTTTATTTCCTTCACAAATCCAAAGGCATATTTACATTTAAAATATACTCCTTTGCTGCTTTGTCTGAGGTGGGCATCTTTACTCTTCTTCAGACATATCAGCTCCAGTTAATTTTTCTTAAATTCACTTATTATAAAGGAATCCAGCTGAAAGTAAGTCACTTAACCTGTGGCCTTTTAGAAACAAACTGAAGTTTCATAAGTACTTAATACTTTCTAGCTACAGCTGTGGTCTCTTATGTTTATCAAATAGATCCCAATGTTTCCAAACAATTATTGTGTCCTACAGTGTTCTTAAAATTGTAACGAAAATACTCAAAATGCAGACCATCACTATGTGGATGGTTTTACCTTCCTCTGCTATATTTAATAATTGATAGAACATGAAAACTTCTGATGGATGTTTAACTGAAGTTAGGGGATCACCTGAAGATGACCTGCAAATCCATGCAGTCATATTGTATCTGAAAGACCTTGTCAAAGCCTCCAGTGTCTCAATTGTGTGTAAATGGCGCAGACATTTTCAGCTTCTGGAAAGCTCTTCATGCCCCTCCTTCCCCCTGCTCCCAGTCTTCAAAGAGTCTGTTTTCTCCATGTGGTTAAACATCGCACTGTCTGTAATTTTGCAGGTCCTCTCTTTTTCACTGTCAGCATTAAAATAAGCTTTAAAATTGAGTCATTGTGGTACTGCTGCTGATAGTCTTTTCCCCAGGAGAAGCACAAATTACAGCCAGTCTTTCTGCTTAAAATGGATGAAAATAGTTTCTCTTGGCTTACCTGGTATTTTGCTGTATATTCAGCCAGCTGGGGAGTTTAAAGCAGTAATAAATACCTAAGAACACTTTGTAGATTTTTTTGGTCTTTCCAGTAATTCTGTTGCCTCATTCATTTCAGTAAAGCTAAAACATATTGTGATGGAGAAAACTCTTTGAACAGTTTGCCTGACTCTTTAGGTAAATTTGTTGTAAATTTATAATATCAGTCATTGTATATCACTTTAGATGATGATTTCTTAATAGATGACATGTTGTGACATGCATTTTCCTGTTTAAAGACAGAGGTAACGATAACTGGTTAGTCAGGTATGAAAAACTGCATGATGGACTTGATCTGTCAGATAAGGTAAGAAAATTGTACTCTGAAAGTTATATTGCTTAAATTGTTTAGGTTTGTAGCTTGATCTTCCAGGGGATTAAGTGCATGACTTTAATTCTGGTGTATGGTCTCAAGAAATACCACTGCAAATTCTAGGTGAAGTAAATGGAAAAGGTATTTGGATTAGACTAGTCTGGATACAAGAGTGCTAGAAGGTATTTTTGTTCTGTATTTTTTCTTCTCCAGCTTGGGCTATAATAATAATGAAACTGCCCACTGTTGCTCAGCCACATTTCTTCAGCTGTTTATATACTCTTTGTGTCTTGTATTTGGGTGTCGTGGTTTAAGTCCAGTTAGCCACACAGTTTGCTCACTCACTTCCCCCTGCTCCTGGAGGGATGGGGAGGAGAATCAGAAGAATGCATCTCCCACAGGGTGAGATAAGAACTGTCCTGTAACTAAGATATAACACAAACCACTACTGCTACCATCAATAATAATAATAATAATGACAAGAGATATACAAGGAAGAGAATACAATCGCTCACCACCCGATACCAAGCCTGACCTAGTAGCAAACCCACCACCCTTCCGTGTCTCTGCCCTCCATTTTTTTGCATCCTAGGCATGACATGCTGTGGTATGGAATACCTCTTTGGTCACTTTGGGTCAGGTGTCCTGTCTCTGCTTCCTCCCAGCTTCCCCTCCTTCCTGGCAGAGCATGAGGCTCACAAAGTCCTCGGCCAGACCAAACATTCTAAGCAGTAACTGAAAACATTGGTGTTATCAGTGCTGTTTCCAGGCCGAAAGTCAAAACCACAGCACTGCACCAGCTACTAAGAAGGAGAAAAATGACTGCTACTGCTGAACCCAGGACATTGAGGGAAGGGGTCCTCTTTAATGGTAGAGTGAGAATTACATGTGCTGGAGTTGATTTGGGTACTCCTTTATGTTATTTAAGTTGACTTTAAGTGTGAAGATAGTATGTTATTTAGTATTTTTAATGTATTTCACTATTTTCATAAGCACATAGATATCACTTGGTTTTGAAATATTCCTTCCATAGGATAGCCAATGGACTGTAACTAAGGAATCTACTATTAAAATTGCTGCAATTGACAATGGTTTAGCATTTCCTTTTAAGCATCCTGATGAGTGGAGGGCATGTAAGTATTGCATTCTTCAGTCATCTTCCTTTTGGGAGAGTAACTTCTAAATAAGTATTTTTTTACTTGGGTTGTTGTAGTGCAAGGATGGTGTCTGGAAAGTCAGAGCTCAGCTGTATAAAGCTAGCAGAGGCCATAAGGGGCAGAAGGGTTAACTAAATGAGAATGGGACTGAAGAAAAGCGCAGCAAAGACTTGAAGGCAAAAGGCATAAGAAAGAGCAAGTTACTGCTAACTTTGCCTCAGTTCTCACCTATAAGATTTGATCTTTGGCTCTTGGGTCTCAGAGCTCATAAGCAGAGCCTCTGGGAATGACAGTTATGCAAAGCAGAAGAAAGGGAGTACTTAAGCAAAACAGACATACAGAAGTTTATAGGAGTAAATGAGGTGCATTGAAAGCACCATGGGAGCTGGGTGATGTGAGGCTGTTCTCTCAGCACTCACAAAAGACTGTAGTTGATGTGGGAGGTTGTTGATGAGTAGAAAAACGTATCACATGCATCTTCAAGAAGGGCAAGATACAGAGTGCAAGAAATCATAGGGTAGCCAGCCTAACCACAGTCTCCGTGAAGATCGTAGAATGAATCCTCCTGGAAGCCATGTACAAGCACATGAAGAGCGAGGAGGTGATTGGGAAACCACCAAGGACGAACTGTGCTTAACTGTCTGGTCAGCTTTTAATGCTGACTAGCCCAGTGGATGAAGGGATTACAGTGAATACTGATTTTCCTTGACTTCTATGAGGCCGCCTGTATAGTCTCTCATAGTGTTGTAGTGAAATGTGAAAGACAAACTAGACAAACAGACTGAACTGAGTGGAAAACCATCTGGACTGTCAGATGCAAAGGGCTGTGAGCACTGTTAGGAAGTTTCAGTGGGTGGCGTGCTGCTGGTGATATTCCTGAGTTCCTGCAACTGATACTGTTTGGCGTCTTGTTTAGTATCTGGTAATAATTTTACAATATCTCTTGAAAAAGCTGTTTAATAGCAATTATGAGAGAAGTTAGGAGTGTTTTTCTCAGCATGCTTAGAAGGCATTTTAATGAAAAAAAAATTAAAAATAGTAGCTACTTTTTTGTTAATTCTTCGCTAGGAGTCAAACATCTGAAAGATTTCTGTTTGATTGCAGCCATTATATTACTCCAAAGGAAACTGCATTGCTAAACTAGGGGAAGGCCTCTACTGGTGCTTACAGTATTTATATACATATTTCACTTACTACTTCAACTAAATATTTGTTACTTGAAATATTATTTTCACCTTTTAGAAGTAAGGCTCAGTAGTTGTAAAGCCGCTTTTGTAACTGTAGCGGAAAGAGGTATATGGGGTAACAGTGCTGAGAAAAATGGTGTGTTACTGAGAAATTAGTAGGCAGCAGAGTATTGTGTCAGTGATAAGCACTTGAGAATGTATTTTTGCCTGTTGTTAATCGTTGTGTACTGTTTTTCTATATTAGATCCCTTTCACTGGGCTTGGCTTTCTCAAGCAAAAGTTCCTTTCTCCCAGGAGACCAGAGACCTAGTTCTTCCTCGTATTTCTGATATGAACTTCGTACAGGATCTTTGTGAAGATCTTTATGAACTATTCAAGGTGAATTGGATGCTTCTTTAAATTAAGCGTTACTGCAATGGCTGATACGTTTAATGGAGCAGTTAGATGATTTTCTTCTTATGAGTTTAACTTCTGTATGTCATGATACTGTTCTCTTTTAGCTTTAACATTGGCATGGTAGAAAGGGAATATATGATAAAGAGGATACTGTCACTAATGTGACTAATTGATAGGATCTCATTTGAAAACAATTACCTTTTAAATACCTAAGTTTCACATGATCAGTTAAGGCTAGTTTTATAGCGCAGGTCTGTGTAAAAACTCAATTTAACATACCTGTGTGGTGTATATAACTGAAGATAAACAAGCAATCTGAGGAAATCATATATTTAACTTGAAGACCTGCATACCTTTCATAGACTTAATTTTAGATATATAGTGTGTGAAATTGATGCTGAAATCTTGGCCCTGTTTAAAGTAAGTTGAACTTGCCTTGAACACACTGATACTGTGCTACAGTATTGAGATGTAAAGGTGTCCTTCTCTGAAATGTTCTGTTAACTATTCTGTTGGATGTTCAGGCGAAATAATCTAAATGATCAGGATGGAAAGAAATGGAAATTCTAAACTTCTAATGAAAATGCAGCTGTAATGTTGAAACTAGATCCTGAAATACACTTGCAGCATTTGATCTTTGACTCAGTTGTATTCAAAGTGACTTTGGTTTGTCTGTTAAACCCAGTGGAAGTTGATTATTTAATAAATCTGAAGGACAAAGTATTCTTTTGTCGGTGAAGATGAGAGACACAGCAGCATAATGTCATGGTATTATGCATACCTCTGTGTTCTAAAGTAGTATCTACTGATAAAATATATCTACTGATGTACTTTATGATGTGGAACATCCTTCATTTCCACATAGGTAAACTTGCTGCAGTAAATAGACCTTTTTTGTGTGTCATACTATAACTATTTAAAGCATCCAAAATTTATTATAGTACTAGTAAATATGACTATGCATGTATTAAGTTGCTGAATTTGCATACTGAATATATAGCTAGAAATAAATGGGTCATTTCTTATAATAACTATTTTCTTTATTAAAGACTGACAAAGGATTTGACAAGGCTACTTTTGAAAACCAAATGTCTGTTATGAGGGGGCAGGTAAGACTGCTTTTTTACATTTTCATTTGTATATTCAATTTGCCATTGCTTTGTCAGCTGTTTCTTTTAGAGCCAATAAAAACTGACTCCTGTTGAATTGGAAGACACTTAAAGGTATTTTCATCTGAGAAGACTAAATTTCTTCTTAGAGTTTGTTCACATAACACTTTATATGTTCATAGAAGGTATTTAAAAACTGAAACACTGGAGAAGAGTCAAACTCAGATGGAAAGTTTGATGGATAATTTCATTGTGTTATTGACTTTATTTTTGAGTGTTAACTTGATTATTGAAATGCTTCTCACAAGAAAGCAATATTATGGAATAAAATTTCTTCGTCCTAGCAAATATCAGAGCCATATTTGGAACCAATCCAGTCATTTTCAGATTTGAAAGCTGAGGATGATTAAGCATTGGCTTGTTGTTTTGGGTTTGTTTGGGTTTTTTTTTTTTTCCACAGTGAAGCGAGAGAGGAGAAGGGTTGCACAATCTTCTTCGCTGTTTTAAAATTTAAGGCTGGTGTGATATAATGGAAAACAAGATTTATCTAAGAACAAGTTATTTAGCTCATTATAAGCATAAAATAGTGATTTCTGAACATGCCAGGGGAATTGGGCTAAGTAAATTAATAGTTCCATTTCCACTGACTTTATTAAAACTAATTTCTGTGTTCATAAATTCAGGATGGATAGTTTAACCCCAATATTCATAATTCCTAGAGCAGCTTAATCATACCTTTTGTCTGTAGAGTTTAGTGTCAGTAGTACCTTGCACAAGATTGCAGCTCTGCTTAGTCAAAGCATAATCCCAGTTAACATTAGGTGCAGTGGCTAAAAGCCAACAGTCCCTTCTTGAACTAAATTATGGAATTATTTCTAAGAAGTTTGTGCAGTCACTGGAAGGTCACTTCTGAAGGACTCATCCATCTTAATCTGTGTTAAGTAGCTTTTTTGTGATGGGACAACTGGCTACAGGGAATCTGTTAGTTAATGAGAGGCTTAAGGAAAAAACTCATCTATGTAACTGAGAGAGTTCTAGCTGAGGTTGTCTAAATAAATTTCCTATTATAAAGGCTGCAACTGGACATTTTCTTCACACCCTTTCCCTGAAGTGAATTTCAGCAGAAATTTAATTTATTTTAAATGTTTCTCTAGCTGTATGAGAATGGGTTTCACTATGGGAAATGTCAGTTTTTCAGGCATGGGTTTAGGGAAGAAGTAAGGATGATGAGTTATTCTTGGATGTGACTGGAAATACATCAGCAAATTGTGCCTTTTAGCACTAATTGTAGACTTGCTTTTGGTGTAAAGCCAAAGCATGTTACAAGGGTATAATAGAAGAGTTAAGATGAATTTGCAGGGTAGCCAAAACATCTGTACATGGCATCCTTAAAAATAAGAATTTGAGAATATGAAAATTAAGAATCTAGTGGATAGAGGCTGAAGAGAAATGCATCTTGCATCTTGTGTGTGTGAAATACTGGGAAGGGTTTCAAACCCAAGATAAGCAGTTCCCTCAAGAATATGGAGACTAAGAAGCCAGGTAATGCAGATCTACAAAGGGGATTGCCTTAAAACTTAGAAAATATAAATGTCCAATGGAATTGTTATAAGAGCTGCATTGCAGTAAACCATGCAAAAAGACTATCGGGGTTCTTCAGCCATGGAAGTGCAGAATGAGCAGGGGATCAGTAACTTCACAAGGAAGAAAGGGTCATTGTGCAGGGAAAAAATATGATATTAAGGATAATTGAAGTGTGTCACCAGAACTAAATTCATAGAATGATAGAATGGTTTGGGTTGGAAAGGACCTTAAAGATCAACCAGTTCAAATCCCCATCTCCATGGGCAGAGATACCTTCCACTAGATGAGATTGCTCAAAGCCCCATCCAAGCTTGCCTTGGACACTTCCAAGGATGGGGCATCCACAACTTTTCTGGGTAACCTGTTCCAGTGTCTCACCACCCTTGCAATATAAAACTTCTTCCTCATGTCCAGTCTAAATCTTCCCTCTTTCAGCTTAATCCCTTTGCCCTTGTCCTATCACTACATGCCCTTGTCAGAAGTCCCTCTCCAGGTTTCTTGTAGGTCCCCTTTAGGCACTGGAGGCTGCTCTCAGGCCTCCTCAGAGGCTTCTCTTCTCCAGGCTGGATGAGCCCAACTGTCTCAGCCTGTCTTCATATGAAAAGTGCTCCAGCCCTCTGAGCATCTTCATGACCTTCCTTTGGACTCACTCCAACAGGGTCCATATCCCTGTTGTGCTGGGAGCTCCAGAGCTGGATGCAGTACTTAAGGTGGGGGTCTCATGCGAACAGAGCAGAGGGGGGAGAATCACCTCCCTTGACCTGCTGGTCACACTTGTTTTCATGCAGCCAGGTTTGAATTGTTGGAAATGTAATGCTTTTGTGTAGGGAATTGCTGGGAATTGAATTGCTGCAAATTGAACACTTGCCTCAGTTTTCAGCAGGTTAACATTGAATGTGGAGTAAATTACTGGGGCAGTTCATGAGCACTGAGGTTTTGGAAGGAGGTAACATACTTCTGGGAGCTAAGGTCTTGGCACGGGTTCTGCTGTGGTTTGATGATATTGCTTCATATCTTCTGATATGAAAATCACTTGTAGCTATGACTCCTGGTGGATCCTATGTTAAATACATGTTGATGGCTTTCTTGTAGCTTTTTTTTTTTTGTCAATTCAGTATGCAGTGCTCCTAAGAGGTGTGCTAGATTTAAAATGCTCTCAGGTTTTTGTCTCTTAACATTTTCCAATATTTCAGAGGACACTGCATGAAATATTCAAGAAAAGACCAGAAGAGTGGTCAGTGGTGAGATGTTATAATGTTACCAAACAAATAAAATATTTCTACTTGCAATGGAGTATCTTTAGAAAATAATTTGACATTACATATGTAGAGACAGAATTTATTTCAGTGACATCTAAAATTTACAAGCCCATTAACCACAGTTTTGTTTGTATGCTTTTGCTCTTTTAGATATTAAATCTTACTCAGGCATTGAAGGATGAAAAGAGTCCCATTCAGCTTGTTCAGATGCCACGTGTGATTGTGGAGCGAAGTAGCACTGGAGGTCAGGGCCGAATTGTTCAGCTGAGTAATGCGTTCACACAGACCTTTCATAGCAGGAAGCCTTTCTTTTCCTCCTGGTAGCAACAAAAACACATGGGAAGAGTATGTTTCTCTTGAGTTCAGAAAGCTGCTTCTGTGTAAAGGCTCTGCAATAATGTACTTCTGCTGTATGCCAAGAGCTCTGACTGCCACCACCTCAGAACTTAAATTCTGAGGACTAAGAAATGTATTTTGAATGTAATAAAAGTTTACAATTTTTGTGTCAAAATTGTGAATTCTTATGTCGGGGATGAGAAGAACTTGTCCATACTGTATTTTTATAGGCTAAATTAATGTATTCTGAGTATGGGAAGATACACAGTTTGCATATGCTGAGAAAACTACTTTTGCATACAACAGGAATTCTTTTTGTTTCATATAAATGTGAGGACCTGTATACTGTTGAGTTCTTTTATATGGTCTTTAAAAATTGCAGGATGTTATCTTTGATTGTGCAACTGGTTTTCCTGGAATTTCTTGCTGATATTTTAAGCTGTTAGATTTTCGTAGGCTAGTTACTTGAGAAGTCATGCACTTTAAATAAAAAAAGGAGGGAGGGAGAAGGGGGAAAAAAAACCGCTTCAAGTAGGTTTTTTTTGCACGTTGGGACCAAAAATAGCTGAATAGTTGAATTATAGCAAAGTTCAACCTGAGTTAAGTACGCGCAGCTCCTAGTGACGGAATAAACGGAGCGTACGTTTCAAAGGTTGAAATTTCACCTGTAGCTTTTAGAACTGGTGTATCTAAGCACATTAGGGAAAACTGTGATACTTCTTTCTTGATCCTTCACAGCAAAAGGAATTGCAGCACGTTGTTGCAGATTTGCTTTGCCGTATGCCTGTTAACTGTGTTCACCAGTAGTCACCAAAGTGGTTCTGCACTATGAATGATGGGAGCACTGATGTGTTCAGCACAAAGCCAGTCTGACTTCTAGATTTATATGTAAACACACAGTTGGTTTTTTTTTTTTTTACTGGAAAAAAAAAGACAAAAACTGTGATACATAGAGCACAGAGACTTCTTATTGTGCCCTTAGTAATGTCATCTGCATCTGCCATTTGCCGTTTGCTTTTATGCTTAAGTTGCATGGTTTAAGACTTGATTGCCATGTTTCTAGATCTATGGCTTATGTATGATGGAAAATATTTTATTTTAGTAATTTTCTGGACAGTTAAAACCAGGAAAAGAAAAAAAAAAAAGTGCTGCTTTTATGGAACCTTTCAGTCATTGCTGTATTTTGTAATTCTAAGCAATACTGTGGACAAAAATAATAAAATGCTTGTATTTTATATAATTTTGAGTGGATCTAAATGTTGTAGCATGTCACCGCTTCATATGTCTAACTGAAACGTTTAAGCCTTAAATGTAGAGCTCACTGTTGTACGGTGAGTTCAAAATTGGGTTGAAATGATCACCTTTATAAACTTTCCATGATTGCTTTTATCCAAACAGTTTATTTAAACAGTTCAAGATGGTGTTTATGTACCGGACGTCCCCAGTGAACAAAACAAATGCCGCGGTTTAAACTGCACGGGGTTTGGCCTCTGCTGTCGGTGGTTTTCTATCAATAGACCCTGTTGTGGGGTTCCGTGCTAAGGGGCGCGTTCTCCGTCGGCGCTGCGGCCGCCGCGTCGCTGGGGGGCGCCGCAGCTCTGGCTGCCCTGTCCTCCCTTGGCTTGCCGGCGGCGAGGGCTGCCGGGAAGCAAGCGGTGGCATGGC
>JAOEHX010014031.1:0-11026 GCA_025448015.1 Bolborhynchus lineola | reverse complement strand
GGCGGGGGCTGGCGCCTCCCGCAGCGTTTCTGTTCATCCCCAGCCGCTTTCCCGGCCCCCCCGCCAGGAGCTGTGTTAGCCTGTTCTGGAAGCTTGGCACTTGCAGGGGAAGTATTCAGACACATCTTGCTGGTGTCCCGTGTGTCACGTATGATGATGTCTGTCCTTCAGGTCCTGCTCTTCTGTTTGTAAAGACCAACCAAAGAGGAGAAGGAAGAAGGTTTTATGCTTGTTCAGCCTGTAGGGATAGAAAAGATTGTCACTTTTTCCAGTGGGAAGATGACAAGGTAAGAGAGAGCTGTTTAGGACTGAGGTAAATAGTGGTGATAATCTTTATATTTAAAAGAAAATTAAATTGTGAGCCAGTCTGACATCTGGCAAAACACTTGTGTATTCAAGTTACGATGTTTGTAAATGCCATGCAGTGTTGAGCAAAATAGGGTAGTTCTGATCACAAGATGTCCTCATCTTCCACAATTAAGAGACGAAATCTGGTGGATACAGGCAACCAATGGGATGTGTAAAATATAAACGGTGGGGATTAGCATGATGCTCAGCATTCTCAGTAGAACATCTGCAGCAATTTTTGTACAAAACTTTGGACAGATAATTGTAGGGTAACAAAACAGGGATTGATACTTATTCACAGAGAGCTTGCTGTGGTTTTTGTCTGCTACGTTTTGTGTTACTTTTTCTGTTTCCTAAATGAGTATCTTATGTTGTGGTCATTGTCCTCAGGAGCTTGTCAGGCTGAAGTTTAATTGTGTTCATTAGCAGCTCGTTGCTGTGCTGATTACTACTGAAAAGTTGTATAAAGACAAAAATTAGGTAGTTAACCACTTGCTTGTGTAGATTTAAAAGGTATTTTGAATGTCACTGGTATAATGGTGTCTTTTATTCTATTGAATTTTCCTGTCCTCCCCCATTAAATAAATCGGTTCTTTTAAGTTTTGCATAGGTGTCTTGAAACACTGTTAACTGTGAAACTATAAGTATGTTTTGTGGGAACAAAGTAGAAGACTCAGAGAAGAACTTTTATGCCCTAAAAGAATCACACATGAAAGACTTGGGCAATATTTCTGCTGTCATCAGTTGTTCAGGATCAGATCATAGTTCTTCATAGAGAGTGCAACTGCAGGCACACATTAATGAAGAGTATGCCTCTTTGTGTCTTCATCATAACCAAGTTTTGAGTTTTCCCCCTGAGTATCGCATGTGGTAGAAGAATGAAATGTTTATATTTTTTTAGGGGTTACATTCACAATGAGAGACTCGTAGTGTTTTGCAGCATTCCTCTGTGCTGCAGTCATGCTTGTTCTTATGCAGCGCCAAAAGAATGATAATTTTGCTATGCAGGGTAACTAAAGCATGAGACCTTTGATGCACCCTTTTTGTTTAATAGCTGAGGTTTGATACAGAGCAATAACTGTTTGTTTTGTAACCTTTTATAACGTTTTATAAACATGAATTTTACAGGTGTCAGAAACTAGTCTCAGAGCACGTGAAGAATACAATAGAAATCACCAGCCTTCTTTTACACACAGACAGAATGTGGAAAGGTATTGTTATGGCTATTTTCTTCGCTAAAAATCAAGTAATACAGGTTTAGGTACTTCAAGTGCAGAGATAGTATTTCAGGAATCTTTAAAATATGAAAACATGCCAGAAGGATTTTGAAAAATGAGAACTAGTTTACTTGCAAGAAGGAAATAGTACGAAATCTGTAATTAGAGCATAGTATTTTCAACCCAGGAACTGTATCTATCCATTTTTTCTTTTTGTATATGTAGTTCTTACATTAGTGCTCATAATGTGCTAGCAGCAGGTCAGTAGCAGCTTCAGTTCAAAAAATTACTCCTGAGTTTCGGGTGCAAAAGTAACAGGCTTAACATTGTGAAAAGAAGCAAAAGTGATAAGTGATAAATGACATCCTAGTTCTGTGTATAAACATATAGGACTGCTTGCTGGTAGTTGTTAAGGAGTCTTCACTTTCTAATCCAGTTATTTTGTGGGCACTCTCAATATATTTGGCTCTTATAAGCTTTTTAAAGTGTCCTTTGAATATCATTTCATAAATACGACTTCATTCACGTGTAGGTAGTAGAGTTTTTTGCGAGAGTGGCTTATGCTACATTGCCTCTTTAAATGTCTGAACTCAAAAAATATGAACCCTCCTTCATAGCCCCATTCGTGTGTTCATTGCCTATTGTCTTAAAGGTACAAGGATTTTGTTCTGTTGCCATTATCAAAGAGGAGGTTTTGCCAGGAATGCCAGCAATTGCTGTTGCCAGCTGAATGGGAAAAACACTCGGCTCACCAGTTCCTGCGTGATATCTCCACTGCCCAGTTAAAAAGCCCCAGTCAACTTCTGTATCCACTTGAGAATAAAAAGACAAACGCGCAGTACTTATTTGCAGACAGAAGTTGTCAGTTTCTGCTGGATCTTATTACTGATTTAGGATTTAGACGAGTGCTCTCTGTTGGAACACCCAGGTACGTCAGTGAGAGTTGTTACTTTCAAATAATATATTTCCTTTAAAGCTGTGCAGGTTATTCATCAAGGATTGTGCCATTGTAAGAGGTTCACTGTGCTTAAATTGGTTGGAATATCTAAGCATCTAGTGGGATCTTGCTTTGAGCTTATAAGATATAGAAGACTGTAGCTGTCCTTCAGATAACACGCACACACTTTAAATGTTCTGTGTTGTTTCTTACATAAGTGACAATGAATTTCTTTGCTTATATTTGGGGGTTTTGTTTGTTTGTTCATGGTGATCCCATAGGCTCCACTGACTTTTCATCTTTTAAGACTTAAGTTTTCTAACTTTGAATATTAGCCACACAGAATCATACAAATTCAGATTACTCTATTTTCTCTGATCTGTTTAGTTTTAGGTTTAGTAAAATACCAGGCATTCTTGTCTTGCAAGATAATTTTTGAAGTCACTGATTATGTGTTAAATTTGTTTGCCCCAATTGTACTTCAGGCTTCATGAAATGATCCAGTCAAAAGCATCACAAGAAGATTTCAGGGTTAGAAGCCTTCTTCTAGATATTGATTTCAGGTAGGTTTTGACAAACTTTTATCTGTCTGAAGAGTATGTGCAAGGTTTGCATTCTTATTACTTTAAAAGATAAATTGATGCTTGGTTTCCCTTTCCTGTCTCTGCATGTCTGTTCTTACACACATACACAAATAACATCCAGTTTATGAGAAAAGTAATAATACATAATAATTCCCAGTATTGGTATGTGTTGCCAGTAATCAGAGCCCAGTTGTTTCTCTTAAGGTCTTGTTTTCAATGTAAGTGCCCCTAAGTAAGTGCAGACAGGAAGTTGATTATATTTTCCTACTACTATTAAAACTTATTTTACAGGTATTCACAGTTTTACACAGAGGATGAATTCTGCCACTACAACATGTTTAATCATTATTTTTTTGGTGGAGAGGTAAGGCCAAGTATTTCTTGAGTGCTTTGTAAAGAGGTACATGTTGATGATGCAGAATTTTGTAATGAAGTCATGGCTAGAGTAAAGGAAAACAGCTATTGTGAGATAAAAATGGTCAACAGTAGTAGAAATCAAAGGATAAGAGTGCCTCTTCAGTAATTCTTTCCCATTTGATGCAAAGATAAAGTTGATAAAGTTGCCTGTTGAATTTATGCTAACTAATGTTATGCATTTTAACTGCTGTTTTTATTAAAATGACAGTTTGTTGTGAGTAGTTGTATTCATTAGTGCTGTTCTTCTGTTGCTACAACAGAACTGTTTTATCCTCAGCCCTTATAAGCCCAGTGGATACCATAAGACTTGTTCACTGTTAATTGAAGTGGGAGGAAAAAGGAGGTTTTTCTGCTTTATTCAAGGCAAGCGAAGTCAAAGGGTTAACCTTGTCATAAATGAAATTGAATTAGTATAATGGCTAGAGAAAATGCTGTGCTTCTTGATGCTATTTGAATGTTACATTCTGTGCTTAATTTTGACCTTATTGGAAAACCTGCAGTTGTAGTAGGACTCTTATTGTAGCTTTGTACAGAGTCACAGTGTAATTCAGTTCCAAACATCAATTTCAAACATTTATCCCAATAGTATAGTCACTCACTCTTTGTTCTTCCTCTGCCATTATTAGTAAGCTACCACTGATTTGCATAAACTTATGTATTGCAATACTTCTCATACTATGTAGATAATTTTAAGATCTTTTCCATTCCAGAATCTAATTTTGAATGGGATCTTGAAAAGAAAAATAATCACCTAGGTTTAAATGGGAATTTGGTCTGAAAGCATTACCTTTGATGTTTTTTAACTGTTACTGTAGTCAAGTTTTGTGCTTTTTAATTAAAGCAAGAGAATCTGTTCCTCTGCATTATAAACACTACACTGTTCTTAAGATGTGAATAGGTGACACCTGTAATGACACTGTATTGCAGTGTATTTAGGGACTGAACTGCAGCACTCTTGAATGCATATTGATGTTAGAAATCTGGGTTTGGAATGCAATAGAAGCTGAGTTATAGATGAGAGAACATTTATTTCACAGTATGAAATGGCAAGGAAGACATAGCTTTTTACATTTACTTTCATAATAGAGTCCAGGCTGGATTGCTAAAATTTGAACGGGTTTCATAAGCAGCATGGATTGTACCGGTTTTCAGTGTACTGAATTGTTCTCATTACTTTGATAATGATTTACCAAATAAAGCAACTTAAAGGGTATGAATAAAATATATTTTAAGCCTGAACATTGCTTTTTTGCTATAATCTTTTTTCCAAGTTAAATTTAATACCCTTAGGAGGAAGGCTACCTTAGCAAGCTTGAATTGCATCTGCTCGTAAGACATTGTCTCTAGCTGAACTGGGCACTTGTTTTCAGTGCTTCAAGTATAGTTTTTGTTTGTTTTTTTTTTTTTTCATATTACCTAAGGGGAGTGACTTCTGTCTTTTAAGTTGAACTTTCTAAATAATAATTTCATTGCTAAAGACAATACTGTTACAGTTCCTGAATCTGTATTTCTGCAAATTAACCTCTGTTTCCTACAGGCTGCACGTGAAACTTGTAGGAAATTCTTGTATCAAGACAATGGTGAAAGAGTCATTATAGTGACTGATCCCCCATTTGGAGGGTTAGTGGAAGCACTGGCTTCTAGTTTTAAAAAACTGATGGCAATGTGGAAGGATACAGAAAAAGGAGGTAGGTATTACAGCCAGGTAGGTGGGTTGAGCTGTAACATCACTGTAAGAAAAAGAACCTATTTAAAAGTCTCTGATTCTTGCTACTGAGGTGAATATGAACACACTCATTATAATTTCTAAAGATGAACTACTATAGATCTAACTTACTCTCCTGATACTTACAGTTTAACAATACCTAATTATTTAAGTCTATCTTTAAAGCTAACAGTTTTTTTATAAATCTACTTAACAATTAAAATGGACTTTAAAGGTAGATAAAGAAACTGCTATCAAACCAATATCATTTCTTACCAACCGGGGTGGGTTGGAATTAGCGAAGTGGAGCATACAGCTCCATATATATAAAACATGCCAAAACTTTCTGTTGCCCGAAGGAACTCATTCTTATGCCCAGCATGACATACGTGTACATGTTCATGTATTCAGAATATTTACTGTACATTTTTCATGCTTCATGTACCTTGTTTTTCTTTCATGTACATCTAAGTATTTTCACTACTAGGTCATAACAACCAGGAGATGCCCATGTTCTGGATATTTCCATATTTCTTTGAGTCTCGTATTCTGGAGTTCTTCCCAAGCTTCAGTATGATGGATTACCAGGTATGACTGAACCCAGTGAATCTGCCAAATTTCAGACACGTGCATTGTGAACAGGAAATGAAAGCAGATACAGTGGTAGCACTTGTCTGTAGATGGGCCACCTTCTTGGACTTTAGTTTTGACAGCATTGGAAGCACTGCAAACCCCGTGGTTCTCATTACATGAAGTCTAGATTCTGTATTTCTAGTAGTCATACTTTTGATAATTTTTGTCCCCCTCCTACAGTTTATTAGGTACCTTTGACTTACTTGTCATCTGTCCACTAACTCATTCTGTTATCTGTCCATTAACTTATTTCTTATGCAATGTTTTCTGTGTGACAAGATTTGCAGTAGTTTTGACAGGTGCATATTTCAGAACTGAGTGGTAGCTTGAAGCAGAGTGTTTCATTTTTTCCAGCTGTTGAAATGTCAGTGGTTTGGTGGTTAATGCCCATTCCTGGTAAAAAAAGATAAAGAAGTAAATAAGTAAGTAAATAAATAAATAAGGTCTGTTGTCTCCAAAACTGCTGGAACCAGAGTAGAATCACAACAATGGAAATTTTTGGAATTACATAATAAATCAAGTTGTCAGTGATAAAGCAGTATCAGCTTCTTCAGTATTGTATCTGTTAGCTGTGTAAGAGTGTGCTCATCGGTGACTTCTGAGAGCTCAGCTGTGGGTATTCATGATGTTAGAGTTTTGTTTTCTCATAGAACAGCTCTATGTAAAATCTGACATAGGTGTTCTGAGCAATATATTTGTACCTTGTAGAATGGAAATTTGTGGGAAAAAATTGGAAACTCCTGCTAGGCTAGACTCTGAAGTCCTGCCTAGTGTTAAGAGGTGAGAATTTTTTATGCTGGAAAAAGCAGTGCTGATTGAATTTGCGACTTTGTTATTATTCTGAGATTGGGTAAAATGCGTGCCACCTCATATTGCCAGAGTGACCAGACAGTATAGTTCCATGTTCTCTTAAATGAGTTGCTCTTTTGTAGAATATGTGCAATGTCATCTTAGATTTTCCATGCAAAAGAGCAAAAAGGTAGAATAGGATTATTGTAGTACTGGGGTCTCAGTTTCTTGAATCTAGCCTGATACTATGTTTGCACAAATTTAAAAATAAATGAGACAAAATACTTGTAATACTTGGGGTTAGAATATTTTGTATTAAAATGAAAATTTCATAAGGCACATACAAAGATAATAAATATGTAGATAGTTCTGCGTGTGCTTAGCATTCGCTTTAAGACTCTCTTTCTGTGGTTTTACATTTCTAGGTAGACTATGATAATCATGTACTTTATAAACATGGCAAGACAGGTCGTAGACAGTCTCCTGTCCGTATCTTCACAAACCTCACCCCAAGTATGATTGTACTTCCTGTGGAAGAGGGTTATAGGTAAGATGTGTTAACACTCAAGTGACATGGTGCTTTTCAGTATTGTCTTGCCTAACTTTTGGATGTCAGGCTGAAGAGCACATTTCTGTCTCTCAGTTTTAAGGTTGCATGTTCTGTAAACTGCATGTAGGAGAGCTGGGTATCTAAAAAGAAGTTTACATTTTCCAGTGTGAAATGATGAGATTCCTCAGCTTGTCTGCAGGAATTTTTGTGTACACATACAGGAGGTATTAGAGCTGTGCCTGATGATCAGCTTGGTGAAGACAGTAGCTAATAAAATGAACATTAGAGAAGCATCAAGGAATAGATTTGGTTTGATTTACTGGTAATAGTGTGGTGAATGTGGATTCAAACACCTGAATTTTATTATTTGGATGTACTGTGTTTAAATGGCCCAAGTGGTGACTTTATGCATCAAAACTGTCACCTTTAATTTAGCAAAATAATTTTGCAGTCTTTATATTTATTGTTGAGCTTGTATAAAATTAATTTGTATTGCTTTGTGAGCAAAGAGTGGACCAGTATATTTAAATTCTGTTTTTTCAGGTTTTGTGCTGTATGTCAGCGGTATGTTAGTTCTGGTAACCAGCACTGTGAGATATGCAATTCATGTACATCAAAGGTAAGTGTTTTGACTTCTTTCTGTATAGCAGTAGTCAAATAATAACTTCTGTTATATTTGCTCTGGTAAAAACTTACTCTGATTCTGACTTCCTTGGGAAACCCCAAACAGTTCAGTTTCCTGGACTTACTGACTTCACAGGACATCATTCATAGTCCGCCTGGAATTAATTTCTGTTTCCGCAGTTCCCTTGAAAAAGGACAGTAAAGGTTTTGTACTTACACCATACCTTATTCATCACTGGTCTGTTGACACATACATTTCTTATATATTTGAATTTGTAGAACTTGTTAATTTCAAAATGCTGAAGTTGTCACAGATTCTCAGGACTGTTGTTTCCAGGTTACAGTCCTTCCTGCAGAGGACCTATTTCTGTAAATAATGGGGACCACACATCAGTGGTTAAGTTTTAAGCTACAGTCAGTGGGTTTTTTTAAACAAACAAAGAAATAAACAATGCATTTATTCATCTTTTGTAGGATGGTAGACGATGGAAACATTGTGTTCTTTGCAAAAAATGTGTAAAACCCTGTAAGTACAGAAAAACACTTTTCTAAATAAAAGTACACTTCTTGTTTAAGCTGTAGACCAAAGAAACTGATATTGCAAACCAGAAAATACTCTGTAAAAGAAATAAAATGTAATTTCTCATAAGACACAGAGTAAAGGAAAAATCTCAATTTCATGTGAGATGCCACTCAGTGACTGAGGTATACTTGTACCATGTGGGAATGTGATAAATTTTTTTGTCAAGCCATACTAAATCCCATTCATACTTGTTATGGGAAAACTTAAATATTTTGATTTTTTTTTTGTTTCCTGATGTTGTCAACTTATCCATTAGAATTTCATAAAGAAATAGGCAACTGTTAAAAAGTTCTAGAGGGCATGATCAAATTCCATGCAGTTGTATTTATAGCTGTGTTTAAGAAGCTGAAGCAGTCATTTTTGTTACTGATACAGAAATTGCAACATACAAGTCCATTTTAACATCTGGATTTTTTTTTTTTCATTTAAGATTGCATACAGAATAATAGTTCTAATGGCTAAATAATTCAGTTATATTAAATAGACATACATTATATCTGTCTGCCTGGCTGCCTTACAAAATGTGAAAAGGGAACAGAAACTGACTGCATCCATCTCTGTAAAACTAAAACAGAATTAAAAACCTGGCAATATAGCCTATATCTAAACTTAGTTTCAGAATGATCATTCTAAAAATCATGTTACCTTACTTTGCAGCTTGGTTTCACTGCAACAATTGCAACTGCTGTGCTCTTCAAAACCACACTTGTGAGAAGACTGATGCTGGTTGTTTTGTTTGTGGCAAGGCAGGTCACAAACGCAGTACCTGTCCCAGTCTTTCCCGCACCAGAAGAGCTTGCCAGTAAGTGTGGTACTGCATTAATATAATAAAAGATAGAATTCAGATGAGATTAGATCCTGTTTCATGGAAATGATCTAGAAAGAGATGACTTTTGCCTTTGGGTAGTGAGACAGCTTTCACCATTGCCCATTTGCTGTATCTCTGGGGTGTATATACTGATAGGAGGATATGATAAAAGGCAAGTCACTTACTGTGTCTCCCAATTCCTTAACTGAGGCTTTTCTTCCAAGCTATTGTATATGGATCCCAAAATTGGTGTATGGTGCATGGCATAGCTCTGTCAAGAAGACTCAAAATTAGAGTAATGAAACACTTTTATCCCCTTCATTAGATTTCTCATGAAAGGGCAGAGAAAAGAGTCACTACTATGCTCTTTTTATTGCTTCCTGTGTCTTTTGCTTTGTTGTGGCATCTTTTGGGTTTGTTTTTTTTTCTGGTATTTCAGGTGCTCTCTGTTGTACAGTCTAAATCTCCAGCATATAAAATCTGTATTAATGAGGGTCACATTAAATGCTTTCATTCTGCCATGATGTGCCTCTGTAACATACACAAGCACACACTTGTATGCATCAGAAGACCAAAAAAAATAGTATGTGATGGTCTTCAGGTAGAACTAACTCAAAAGGGGAAAGGGAAATTCAGAGGCTGAAAACTGTCCGCTTACTACTTAGATTTAGGTCCTGTATTATTTGCAGGCATCTTCATAAGTTGTTGAGCGCTCTGTACTTTTTTCTAAGCCTTTCGATTATATATCTGTGCATTATATGTTGACTATGAAAGTCTGTATGCGCTTTTTTGTATTGGTGAGCAGCATTTCTTATTTTTTTTTACATTGGCTTAAAGGTAAAATGCTGAATAAATACGTAAGTGAAAAATAATGAATGGCAGTAAAATGGACAGTTTCAGGAGGATTAGATGTCATAACATTGTAAGATGTAATATTCCTTGTACTTGTGAGTTTATTAACTTCTGAGGTCATATACTTCCATGGACAGATTATTTAAGATGCTGGCAAATGTAGAGGCGCGTTTTAATCTGTGTGTTCCTTTTTTGCTTTACAGAGCTGACAAAAAAGCAAAGGCAGAGAACTCTGAAGAGGGTAAATATGCTGTGAACCATGCCATGTTCTCCAGGAGAAAAGTAAAAAAGAAAAAAAAAAGAAAAAAAAAAGGCCTGACTTTGCTTGCTGATGCATAGGTATTTTTTATTATGGCCAGCCTTTGAGTCCATTCTCTAATATTGTTAATATTAACATCCAAAATAAAAGCTGATTCAGTTAAAAGTGAGAATTCTTTCATTACACGTCATTACTGGCTTCCAAAAAAAAAAAAAGTGAAAAGTAAACCGTACACTTACCATGTGTTTGTATAATAAATTTATATGTTTAGGGTTAGCTGATTTACTGGGAATCTGAAGTTAAGGGAGGAGTTCTGCTGAGTGGTGAGGTGTTGGGGGATGTCACTGCTGGCAGAGGTAGGGTGTATTGTAAAAATGATTGGACTGTCAGTGCAGCCTGTTTTGTGTGTAAGCATAAGAAAGAAGAGGTTTTGTGTTGCAGTAGGAGGGGGTGAGCCTCCTGTGCCGTTAGTTGAAGTCAGAGCTGCGTTGCTATGCACTGCAGGGAGGACAGGCTGTGCTTCCCCCACAGTGCCGCACCTAGCTGGGCTCGGGCTCGGGCCCGCCTGGGACCCCGCCGCCGCCCTTCCGTGGGGCCCTACCGTCATCCGCGGTGCCGGGAGCGAGGGAACGGCGAGGGGCACCCCGCGGGCGGGCGGGAAGCTCCGCCCTGCGCTGCTGAGGGTAACCAGGCCCAATCCGCGCTGTGGCGGGAAGCACC
>JAOEHX010014030.1:17265-31050 GCA_025448015.1 Bolborhynchus lineola | reverse complement strand
TGGTGTCATCGGCAAACTTGCTGAGGGCGCACTCAATCCCACTGTCCATGTCACCGACAAAGATGTTGAACAAGACCAGTCCCAACACCAGCCCCTGAGGGACGCCACTTATTATTGGTCTCACTGGACCATTCACCACAACTCTTTGTGTGTGGCCATCCAGCGAGTTCTTTATCCACCGACATCAAATTGATGTCTCTCCAGTGTGGAGACAAGGAAGGATATCGTGTAGGACAGTGTCAAATGCTTTGTACAAGTTCATGTAGATGACATCAGCTGCTCTGCCCCTGTTCTTCAGTTCTGTTGCTCCACCATAGAAGGTCACCAAATTGGTCAAGCATAATTTCCCCTTAGTGAAGCCATGCTGGCTGTCACCAGCCACTTTGTTTTTCATGTGCCTTATCATGCCTTCCAGGAGAATCTGCTTCAAGCTTTTGCTGGGAACAGTGGTGAGACTGACTGGTGTGTAGTTCCCTGAGCCATCCATTTTTCTCTTCTTGAAAATCGGGGTTATATTACCCTTTTGCCCGTCGTTGGGAACTTTCACTCTGATTAAAAAAGCAAGAGCACTGCCACCAGTGAGCAAACCGGGCTTGATGCATCAGCCACAGCTGGTGCAGCAGGTCATGCAGAAGGGTGCCTCTTCGCAGGAGGAATACTCCACTGGCTGAGTGGAGTCTGTGTAACCCAGTAACCAGGCACCACTCTGTGACCATCTGCACAGGTCAAAGGCACTCATCGCACCTGACCCTCAAGGCAGAACCGTGTGTGCTTGTCTGAGAGCAAAGGCTGCAGCTTCAGCTGGGCATCTGCAGGATCTACACCAGCAAGGGCAAATGCCTCCATCCAGCAGAAGCTGCTGCTGAAGGGAGAAGCTGCAGTGCAGACCTCAGCGAGAAGAAAGTGCCCAGACCTTTCTCCTGGGGCAGGGACAGGCAACAGACCTGCTGTGTACTTTTACTTTATCTTAACTGGGCCCTCCTTGTGGAGGACCTCCTGCATGTGGATGACCTCCAGCATGTGGATGACCTCCTGCAGCAAGCGAGCTGAGCTGCAGCAGGTAGTGAGAAGGCTGAGTAACATCAGGAAAGCTGAGAAAGAGTTGGATATACAGTTCCAAGCACAGTCTGCAGTGGACCCACAGCCCATGGCCAAACAGCCAAAAACTCCCCCATCAGCAAAGACAGTGATGGGAGACAGTGATGCAGAAGAATGGAAGATTTCAACAGTAAGGACCTGTGGAAGAGACTTCCCCCAAAGCCTCAGGTGCCCTTGGAGATTCTCTTTGCCAATCTACAGACAGAAGAGGAAAGATCCACCATATCAGGAAATACACTAGAGCTGAGTAAGGCAACCTGATCTGCTCTTCATGTAACAACTAGCACAACTAAGAAAAGGCAATTGGCAGTAGTAGTAGGCGACTCTCTTCTGAGAGATAGAGATGCCCATTTGCCAACCTGACATGCTTCTTTGAGTGGTGTGCTTCTTACCAGGGGCTTGCATCAGGGATGTCATCAAGAGATTACCAAGCCTCATACAGTTTTCTGTTATTTGCTGCTGCTGTTTCATGTGGCCACCAGTGACACAGCCAGGAGCAGCCTGAGGAGTATCAACAAGAATTACAGAGCCCTGGGAACAGCCATAATGGACACTGGAGTTCAGGTGTTTTTTCCATCAATCCTTACAGTCAAAGGGAAGGGGTTTTAAAGGGCCAATCAGATCTGGCAATTCAACAAACAGTTACAGGACTGGTGCCACAGCTGTAAATTCATCTACTTTAGACCATGGGATTCATGCTAAGAAACCTGGTCTACTCTTCTACCACGAGGCCTGTGTGGAACGAGCTCCTGGACAACCCCCAACATAAAACTGAAACCTACAGAAGGTGGAAGCAAGTACAGGGAGAAATAAAGAGAAATTGAGCATTCAGGGATCAGGTTAGGAAAGCAGGTTGCGAAGGTAATTCTTCCTCTATACTAAGCTCAAGACCCCACCTGGAATACTGCATTCAGCACTGGGACCTTTGACACAGAAAGGACAAGGACCTGCTGGAGTCCAGAGAAGGGCCATGAAGATGATCAGAGGACTGGAGTACCTCTCCTGTGAAGACAGGCTTAGGGAGTTGAGATTGTTCAGCCTGGGGAAGAGAATGTGCTTAGCGGACATTATAGCAGCTTCCAGTACCTAAAGCAGGTATAAGAAATCTGTAGAGGGACTTGTGATAAGGAGATGTAGTGGCAGGAGAAGGGGTAATGGCTTTAAGCTGAAAAAAGGTAGAATTCAATTAGGTACAAGGAAGAAGTGAGTCACTACACTAGAGTCACCATAAGTGAACCATTCTGTGATTCTATGAAATGTGGCTTTCTATAAAAAAAACCAAAAACAAAACAAAAAACAAACTTCTACAGATGAGTGTAATGGATTGAATTTCCTTTCATTTCACTTTGACATTTCACATTTCCTTTCCCTGAGTAGAATTTCTGTCTGCTCTTATGAAGGACTTTTCTGATCTTCCTCTTTGTCAGTAAGTATAACATAATCCATAGAAAACTATATAAGACAAAAATGTGAAGATAGAAAAGGAACTGGCTTTAAAGGAATAACAGGAAATGAGGCAAAGTGTGTATTTTCATAGAGGAAATAAGAAAAAAACAAACAAACAAACAAAAAAAACCCCAAACCAAACAAAACATAGATATTTCAGGCAAAAGAAGAATGATTAAATAAGGAGCATAAATGTTTGTAAAGTATAACTTTTAGCATCCTAAAAGCAGGTCAAACATGTATAGGAAAAGTGTAGAGGCAGATAAACAGAGTGCACAGTCTTCAATCATCTGACACATTCCTCTAAATTCTGAAAAAAAAAAAAAATCAAGTTTGGTGAGATATTGAAGTACGAGCTTCAAACATATGCTTCAAAACTCTGGATTTTTTAGTATTATTTTATTTTTTAAGAAATACTTTCTTTTTAAGAAATATTCTCTATTTTTCCTATTTTCTTCTTAAAACACAGTAATACTCTTTAAGATCTACATGTTACAGGGGATGTACAATCAGCCACATAGTGAAGATAAAGATCAGTTATGAGAACCAGTCAGTACAAGTTCCTATGAGTAAAATAAATTCAATAGAGTATGAGTGAAAAGTTTCCCCATGTGTCTCGTACTAGCTTGTACAGCTGTGAATATTATTTGAATTCTTTATCCTCTAAGTATTTATATATAAAAAAAAAAAAGAAGACTCATTAGAAGCAACTGTTAACTAAATTCATAAGAACTCAGAATACATTAGTCTACTCTCAATATACAGAGCTCCTGTGCCTACTACTTGTCAGAGTGATACCACGAAGTTCAAGAGATGCTGAGCTGTGTTAATAAATTATTACAAAGGTAAGATAACTTATTTGATACATGTGTCTCCATTAGGAGCTGGTAAGTCTAAATATGACATGTTACTATTGAAGTATTCAAATAGCATTGTATGACAAAACCAAATCACAAAATATATTAAGGTAACTAACACATTTTCCTGGAACACAAACTATTTATAACAAACAGGATTAAGAAAAAAAAAAAATCCACAAAAAATTGCCTTTTTAGAAAAGGCCTTTTTTTTTTCTCTGCATCAGATATGTGCTAAATCCTAGCACTTTGATCATTTTAGAAAACAAATTACTGACAGACATTAAAGAGAAAAGTAAGACAGAAAGGGAAAGCAGTGTAATTTACATGTATACTTTCTAGGTATTGTCCATTTATTTACTTTGTAGGCTTTTAATTACAGACTCTGTTTGAATTTTAATAAAGCTAAACCTTATTTAGAAACACTGTAAATATTCCTTTATTCAATTTATTTATCAAAAGTACTAAACAGATTGATCTGCAAAGTATAAACATGGCCACCCAGAAATTGCCTGTACTGTTAGCATACTCTCTAGCTCAGAGTTAGAAATCCTGTTCACTGAGAACACCTGTTAATACACCTTCACTCTGGATTAACAGCAGCATGCTGGAGAAAGATTTGAGATCAACTTCTACATCCTAAATGAACTACATAGTTGTAAAATTCTCATGTTTCGCATTCCTTCCTTATTCTCCTAGGTGGGGGAGGGTGGAAAGAGGAAAACACGCCAATATTTAATTAGCTATATATAAAGTGGATCAGCTTTAGCTGTATCCCAAAGTCCTCACCATATTCCTGTTCCAAAAAGCAGGATTTGACCTGTAGGCAGGATCTGACAACCTACCTGTTACGTGAAAATGGTGACTATCTGGCTATTGGGAAACAGTGTCTAGGCAGAGCCAAAAATGTCTGGTTGCTGCCTGTCCCTTCTGTTATGCTTTATTTGGTAATCATGATCTGAGGAGGCCTGAGATACTGAATCCAATTGGTGAGATAGGGAAGAGAAAGCCTTGCTGAAAATGCCCCTGGGGTTAGGTGTGAGGTTGGGTTTTGAGCATCTTGCACAAGCAGGATGTAGGCAGTTCTGACATGCCCGCTGGCAGGAGCTATGTGGACTTAAGCATCACTGGGACAACTACAGGGTAACAGCAGATAAGTAGGAGTTTTGAGGATCTTAGAAGCAGTTAAATACTACTGAAAGAGAATGGAAATGAAAAACTTCTGTGTATAATTTTTAAAATGGGGCTTAAATGTTATTGAAAATATCATCCTGATAAAACTGGATTAAAATGTATAGCATAAATGCACTGCATTCTTTTTGTCCTACAATATCCTAATAATTATTTTTTAACAGATTACATGTTTGATTATGTATTCCTTTACAGCAGCTTCATAGCAGGGAAACTCCAGCTGAATAAAGCTAATGTAACAGAGCAGAAAATCAAGCTCTTTGTCTAGTTTGATCTAATCTCTAATTCACATTCCTGAAAAGTCAGACAGATGCAGAAGTGGACCCAAAGATTAAGGATATCAAATGTCCAGACTTTTGGTCCAATCCAGTCAGAATGCTGCTGTTTCACTGAGTATTGACATTGCAAGGTCTGAACAGTCTGTCCTGATTTAGCAAAGCCAACAGTCTTGTACCTACTAGCAGTTAACCCAAGAGACTGCCCATGCATTTTAGCACAAGCATACTCTTAAGCACATAAATAGATACTGTATACTTTGCTAAAGCAGTGCATTAACATTTTGAAGGGCTGAACTTTCAAGACAACAAGGTTTATTAATTCTTATACATATCCTCCAAAATATGACTTTTCATAAATGTGTGACTGTTTTCAATTATGTTGATAACAGTACCATGTCCCCCGAAGTTATTTCAGAGTCCTGACTGTGTGTAGAGCTGATTCCAGTGTCAGAGTCTGTATCATTTATGTCCAGATTAGTCACTCTATGAACAAAGTCAGGAACAGCAACGCTGTTACTGGACATGACACTAACCTTGGATGGTTCTTCATTTGATGGAAGCCTAGTTTCAATGTTGTCTTTAACATGTAGTAAATTAAATTCTTCTGTTAGGAGTTCATATTCTTTTTCCTTCCTTTGAAGTAGCGAGTCCCTGTAAGTAAGTTCTTTCTGAATGCAGCTCAAGTATGAGTTGATTCTTAGACCATCTTTCATACTTTTTTCCAGCTCACATTTTACACTTTCCAAATTTGTGTTTTCCAGTTCACCATTAGCAGCAAGTTCTGTGCGAACATCATCTCCATTTTTTTCTGTGCATATACCATGTACCTCTCTTTCAATTTCAGCACACAGCTTCTCTATTAATTGTTTGTGATGTTTCAGTCTCTCTTCAACCTTTAAAATACCCTCACTTTTGCTCAAGTAGTCATGCATCTCTTTTTGATCATCTGGTCTACTTCCTTGCTGCTCAGCCTCACCTGGACTGATCATTAAATAGGAGTCCTGCACATAATTTTCTCCATCATTGGCTACACGATCTAGATGGAACTTTGCTTCACATTTTTCGATTTCCATATCTAGTTCCTTCATTCTAAGGACTTGTTGATGAATAGTATGGTCTTGGGAAATGATCAGATGAATCAGTGTCTCCATATTATCTCTCTCTTGCTGAACACTGTCCTGTTTAAGCTTGGCCAGTTTCCGGAAAGTTTTCCTCACAATTTTCTTTTGCTTGTCTATTGGCAACATCTTCATGTAATTTGCTGGACTGAGCTCCCACTGTTTTTCTACATTTTGTACTACTTTAGCTTCAGCTGTCTTCCACAATGGAAATGAAAGAAAAGCATCTGACTTTACCAACACAAAATGCAAATGAGACTGTTCTTCCCCCCAGGCCTTCCAAAGTCTCAGAATCTTTGTCAAGGGAGGAAGTACTCTCTCTGAGCCTCTCCATTTTTCGACAATACAGTAATCACTTGGTTTTCCAAAAAGGACCTTTTTCTCTCCAAATGTTGCTTGATGTTCCTCAAGCAGTGCTTGAATCACTTCTGCGCAAGTTGTGCGCTTTGTAAGGCCACATACAATCTTCTCTTCCTGGCAAACCCAAACCACAATTTCTCTTTCATTTGAAGCCATGTCCTTGTTGGGAAACCTGGAAAACAAGAAAAGACCAAATATAAATTATTTATCAGCAGCGTATGTGTGAATAACTATAATTCTGATGTGACTACCACATTGAAAAATTCCAGTATTACTGTACAAGACAATATCCTTGCTTAAACTGCATGAAGAAGTATCTTTGGATTAAGTAACATTTCAGCTACTGCTTTATTATTATTATTATTAGTCCAGCTGAATGGGAACCTCACATAAAATGTCTTTTATCAAATTTAGGTTTTGTATGCTTCTTAGAAGTGTGTATTAACAGCAGGTGATAAATTTGGCAATCTGGATTACTTTCTAGACTGTTCCTTGGATTACATAACTTTCAGATCTGCATATCTGTTTTCATCACACAGACACTATGCAAACATTTGTAAGCTCTTAACATCACTGACTCTTCTGAGAGGAAGAATCATGCCTTTAAATATGCACTGAACATAGATGGACTAAGAAAAGATGATTGAACACCACCTAAGATAAACTTGATGACAGGATAAATCTAAAGCTATTTTGACACACATGCACCCACACAAGCATAAACACCATTGTTTTCCACTATGATTTTTCACTAAGTCTGAAGAAATTTGTTGCTTTTCCTGAAGTACCAAAAAGCCTGAATTCCAGTGAGTTGTGAGGGAATACCAGCTGTTAAAAAATACGTATATAGATCCATACTCTTTATAAGCTTTGTAATGATACAGAAATTCCACAAAATGTTAAAAAAAATAAAATATCCAATTAAAGTGCTATTAACCTGACCTTATCAGCAGCTGGTACCTCCTTATACATTGAGATATCTAACTTCTGGTGTCTAAGATCCTATTATGACTAACATAGCTGTCTAATTAATACAATCAGTGGAGCCTAAAGTGCAATTCAACTGACCAAGTGTCAGTTAACTCTTAAGTTAGTCCGCTGGACTGCCATAGGCCTACGCTGGCAGAGTGGACTTGTGGAACCTGTCCAAGATATTCCTGTCCTCTAGCCTCCACATGCATAATTTACTGCTTGCTCAGACCTGGTGATTTGCCTCTTGCCTGAAATGACAAAACAGTAAATTCCTTGAGAAAAAATGCATTTCTCCTGAATTTCTGGTGTAACTACCAGTTCATTTGAATGAATAAGATTTAACCCAGCCTGACAGAGAAAGCTAGAGAATGAAAATAAGAATTCAGAAAATATTCAAAGGGCTCAATAGATTTGTTTCTAGAACTACTTGTTTTCAGTACTTTTCTAGTCTTCTGAAAATTAGTAAGAATGAAGTTTTATTTGACTTAATTAGGGTTATACCCTATGATTATTAAAGCAATCCAACTTGTTTCTTTTCCTTAATTATTACACAATATGACAGACACATTGCAATCCAATAAATTGAACTATGACTGACTCAGCTCTAGGTGCCACTCTGACCAGGAGACAGTAATACTCAGGAGACAGGAGATTGCAAATAAATACTAATAAAATCTGCAAGAGTGAGTTTATTAGTATCATCACACAGTAGAGCTCTGTCCAGCTACATTGCTCCAGGTCTTGGAACATTCCTTTGTAAAATCTGTGTTTTGTTAGACTGCTTTAAGTAATGACATCATTTTCCCACTTCAATAGCTCCCTCTTACAATCCAGCATTTTACAGTCATTTTTTTTTTTAACTGGTGTTCAAAAGATTAATAATGTTTTCATAGACTACTTCTCAAAATAGTAAAGCTTAAACCACAGATACATAAAATAGCACAATGGCACAATGATGACTTCAGATTAAATAATATTACTGTTAAGTACGTCACATGCTAAAAGATCGGATCTGTAACTGGTTTTAGGTTTAGAGAATAGGGATGCTATAGAAATATTTTTTTCTGTTGACAGACTGGTATTTAAATGAAACTTACATAGACAACTGCAATGTAAGTCAGCTATAACTATAAAATAAATATTTTACAGCACAAGGATAAAAGGAAAACAAAGCCAGATAAGCTACAGACTTGGGATCTATGTTAAGCATAAAATTATAGTGTCTCAAACCATGTTCAGTAGTGAACCATAAGTAGTTGATGTAAAAACAAGACTTTATTACCAGTCACTGAATTTCAAGTTATAAAAGTACTGACAGAAAAAAAAAAAAAAAAAAAAAAAAAGAAAAGAAAAGAAAAAAGGCAAAAAAGGCATAAAAACATAGGAAATAGTGGATCAGGACTTTGAAGCAGTAAATTCAGAGTAAATTCAAACCTTTCCTGAGGTTTTGGGGTTTTTTGGTAAACAACAAATACTTTTCAGGGAATGGGTGGTACCTCAGTATTTTAGCATTCTTCCAAGAGTCTTATGCAATTTGGTTGCACATTGAAACTCTTCCAATTTTTTCTCATTCCTGTTTTTGGTTGATTGCCGTATTTTCTCCCAGTCAATACTTTCAGTAAGTAACATTATGTGGGTTAAGAAGAACCTTACTATCTCTTTCCCTCTTGGCTCCTGTAAAGCAGTTTCTCTCTCTGTATCTTCAGAAAAATCTGAAAACTCCTAGATACTCCTAAGTATTAGTGTACTGATAGTTTTGCTATACCCATATTTTCATATGGAATTCCCATAGACTTCAGCAGGAATTAAGCAAGCCTCTGATGGAAATAACACTGTTTATTGTAAAAGAATCTCTACAGGATTTCCACAAACAACATGGATATAAAATAACATTTTAGAATTACTGTTTCAATATTTTTTCACTGTTTACCACCCCCCGTTATTTTTTCAGTTACAGTGCACCTGCCTACCCTTATATATAATAAATATATATATACAATATATATAATACAACATATAAATACTTTACATTGAGCTTTTTTGAGAAGGATTCTTCTTTGTCTATAGTGAATTTGACATACTGAAATCCATAACTAGTAGTACTGCACTAATATGTGCACATGCAGGTACACAAAGAAATAAAGTAGTTTATGCATGAAAATATATACTTACAAATATATATATGAATATATGTAACATACAACTTTTAATTATACTGTCACCTTTTACTGAAAAGGAGAGAAGAAAAAAACAAGGAATTATGAACATCACTGTAAATCTTGGATGAAAACAAAACTTTAAAGTACAAAATCTTTTTTTTTTAATGTGTTTGTTACAACATGTATTATCTTCATTTTTATTCACTGGCCTCATTAAATTTTTGGTCTTTATTTTTAATAAAAAAGAGTTAGCAAGTCATTTATAAACTTACAATGCCATGGAATTCTAATACCTTCTAAAAAGAAAATCTGAAGTGTTCATCATCTTCCACTAAAAAATGGTAACTGATGTGGCCTGCCACGGACCTCTTTCTTAAGTAAAATTTATTGTATTATTCTTTAATCACAGTTAATTCAGACAGCAACAAACAAAAATAAAGCTTCAGTGTCTTGGTCACAGCTAACAACTATGAAAGATTCGCTTTCATGATGCATGAAGATGATAACACTAGGAAATGTATTTCATTATGCTGTGCTTTCCTCATAGAAGTGGAGAGCAGATTCTGCATGTATGAAGTGGAACTCCTCTCACTGAGGCATCTTAAAGTTACGATTTCAGTATATATTCACCATCAGTTTCTCTTTGTCATGAGAAGTGAGTGGACCTCCAAGGACGAACTCACCACAGCCTAAACCATCTATTATCATTGGGACGAATCCTAAAAAGAACCTGTTTCTTTATTTCATTAAATATAAGATACCTATGTGGCCACCTTCCACTAAATAGCTCATTTTCAGGTAGCTAAATACAGGTGACAGTAATCCAATCAGATTCTTATTTGTTGTTGGAGAGAAATGTAATGAGAATGGTTCAGACAGCAGTAGATGTCCTAAAGACAACTAAATGTGTGCTTACAGATTCTTTGTTCTTAGTTTAGTTTAGACACTATTTCATTTGCTGTTCAATTTACTACTACCATTTATATGGAAATCCATCAAGTATTTTCACTACTAAGGAAGATGTGATGCAGTATGTAACTCCTTATCTTGAATAAATGCTGGTCATTGATAGTAATTCTTTTTCCTCCCCCCCCCCCTTTTTTTTTAAAAAAAAATGCAATACTGAAAATTACTATATTCAGCATCAAGATTTTATTTTAGATGGTTATTTTAACAAAGAGGCAGGTTTCTCATATTTACTCATTCTTCGGCCTCCACATCCTACAGTTTTATAAAGGAAGCAAAAGAATTATCATATTTAAATAACTTATCAATGAGTCTGTAATAGCTAAACAGTGTTTCCAGCTTAAATGACTGGCTTTCATGTAAAACAGTTTGAGCAGCAACTTCTTGAAAAATAGCAACGCAATTTCTTAACTTTTTTTTTTTTTTCCAAAAGTTTATTTCTACTGCTGTAAGCAGGCTTTAAAGCTTTCAATTCTGGCTTAAATTCTTTTTTAATCAATCACTGAAATGTTCTACTTATCCATCTATGATTTTAAAGCCTTGCAAAAAGATACAATTTTATCAAGTGTCACTTGTTGCTCAGGAACAGATGGGAATTTAAGCTTAAGAATGGTCAAAAGTACATTTCCAATCTTGTTTGTTTGCTTGTTTTGATTGTTGGCTTCATGCCCTCTACTCTTTGCTTCTCTTAATCGTAACCCAAAAAAACATTCTAATCATGTTACAGACCTCACACAAAGTCTTCATTAAGTCAGCATAAGCTGATTGTTGCATGTCAGATACACACTTTGTTATTTTATTATTCAGGCCTAGGGGAAGAAAGGTAATATATTCCAGCAATGTACAGACAAAACAAAAACAGAAACTTGTGTTCCACAAAGTCAAAATGCAAGATACCGTAGATGCTGGAAGCAGTACTTTTGATTTTCATTAACTTTAAGGGATGTCCAGCACAAAACCACACATCATAAACACAGATCTCTGACTCTCTGGAAACCTTTAATACTCTTTCTGAAAACGCTATATATAGCTTTGCAATAAATCATGCCAATCAAATAAAAGAATCCCCCTACTTCATGTCTAGAAGATGCTCATTTTTGCTTACTAATTTCAGCAAACATTCTGTTGGGACCAGATTATGCACACATCATACATTTAGCAGCTTAATACGGAGTTTCTGAAATATTGTCGACGCTATTAAGAGTATTTTGTCTTTGCTGAGAAAAAAAAGCTAAAACTCTTCTCTCCCTTCACTGTAACAAAGTGTTTGTAGACTTTCACAGAAACGCAATTCCTTTCTCAACATTATTGTATTTCTTGATCACACTCCTCTCTTGATCACACTCCTCTTGATCACACTCGTACCGCCAAGAAAAAAAAATTAAACCAAATAACTAAAAAAATACTTAGGTAGTTGCTTGAAACTTCACAGCCATGACATTTTGCTGTTTTAAAGCTTTACTAATTTTAATTCAACATAAGAATCCAACTGAAAGATTTTGTGTGAGG
The DNA here is from genome assembly GCA_025448015.1 of Bolborhynchus lineola. Taxonomy (NCBI): domain Eukaryota; kingdom Metazoa; phylum Chordata; class Aves; order Psittaciformes; family Psittacidae; genus Bolborhynchus; species Bolborhynchus lineola. The sequence goes on along the minus strand of JAOEHX010014030.1, from coordinate 19,096 downwards.
AAGGAGATTAAAAACTTCAGATTTTATTGAAATGGAAATTATAGGGAATAAAAAATCTGTAGGTGAAAAAAATGGCATACAAAGCAATACATTAATCCTTTTCTTGAAAATGTATACAACTGCTAATAATTCACAAATTTGCTATCAAAGAGTTCATGCTAGAAAGCCATTTGTGCAAAAATACCTTAGTCATTTTTTTTCACCAATTTACTGTGGAAATAATGTTTCAGAATCTTAATTTTCAGACATAGAAAATATTTTACTTATTATGCATGAGTTACTGTTAATCAGATATCATAAAGTTGTTATCTGTTACCACAAATGTTTGTGGATTGGAATATTCTTGTACTTCTTAGTACAATAATGTCACCATTTTTCCTTTCATCATTGCATTTGCAAGTGGCACATAATCATAGAATCATAGAACAGTTAGGGTTGGAAAGGACCTTAATATCATATAGTTCCAACCCCCCTGCCATGGGCAGGGGCACCTCCCACTAAACCATGTGTCCTGGGTTCGGACACCATGTCACCCAAGGAAGCCTCTGTCCAACCTGGATTTGAACATCGCCAGAGATGGAGCATTCACAACTTCCTTGGGCAACCTATGCCAGTGCCTCACCACCCTTACAGTAATGAACTTCTTACTTATATCCAATCTAAAAATAAATAAATCTAAATAATCTGTAATTAATTATTCTTTATGTGAGAAGGATTGTTTCTGGTATTATGCTAGCACATGATATAACTAATTTAGTCCATTTCTGTGCAGAAAATGAATAAAATTTTATGCTCTTAAAAAATAGAAGATCCCTTTTGTATAAATACAGCATAAACCCTCTCAGTAGCACATTTGGACGTACAGTCTAATCTGCAGCAAGTTAGACGATAATTGACTGGCTACCATGAATGGAGTCCTCAGCTGACAAGAGCTCTTCTTGCTGTTATCCTGACCTCCCCAGAGGAAGACCAAAGTGCTTCTAAACTTCTAGAAAACAAACATCTACACTATGTCAATATACCACACAGAACAATTCACTTCAATGGAAACCAGAAGTGCCTAAGTGATGAACAGGATAAAAAAAAAGGCTTCAAGAGACAACCCTCCTGCTGCCTACTGCATCCTTGCAGTGAAGTCTTTGCCTACAGCTTCAGTGCTCTCCTGAAGTACACTAAGAAACATGAAACTTTCAAGCAAGACACAGGCAAGGTTGTGCTCTCTGTGCCTCTCGGCAGGTTCTCCCTTCTTTCTCAAACTGTATACTCCTAGCTCCTCACCAAGACATTCAGTGTTTCACCTCCTACTTGACATACCACACAGCAGGAAACAGTTTCGCAGCCAAGCATGTTCAGTTGCTGAGCCACTTGCTCTCTTTGGAAAACTTTATGACACAATGGCATAAAACATCCCGCGGACACAAAAGAGATCTGCCACAAAAACATTTAATCATCTGGCGTTTTCAAGGACATGGTCTTTAAGCATGCTGCAGGGCAAGTAAATCTGCCCACCTGGATTTCAACAAGTGTATATTCGTGCTATGGTCATCTCTTTGTTCCTCACCCAGAAACGTTTCTTCTATGTGCAAAGGCTCAGAGAACGCATGCCAGTTTTGAGCATTTGCTAATAAACTTATTATTGCTATGTCTCAGATCCAAGCCATACCTACTTAGCAAAGAAATCTTATGGCTTTTAATGATATTTACTTGCTGGAAATAAGGAGAGGCTGATATTACAGGGATACTTATTTGACATAAACAACCTGTGTTTGTAGCATAGGACGTGCTACATGTCATTTGAGAGCTTCTGATGTTGGTTGCCATTTACATGTCA
>JAOEHX010014030.1:1688-17255 GCA_025448015.1 Bolborhynchus lineola | reverse complement strand
GTCAGGGTACATAAGGGCTAATTAGTTTATCAGTTACCACATGCCATTTAGAAATTATAATGTAAGATTGCTTTTATTATTTATTTTTTAGAATATCAGCATGTTTTACATATATATGTAAAATAAAAGTATGTATAAGGCAGCAGATGACCATTCTGACAGAAAAGATCAAACCATGCTTTTGCTTTTTGCTCTGTGGGAGTTTTATCTGTGCAATTTGCAGAAAAATAAAGCTATTAGAACCATGTATTGCAGCCCTTACTCGGAAAAGACTCTAACTTAATTTGACCCAAACAGAATGAAAGATATAAAGAACAGACAGCCCATATGAAAGCTAAGGTCAGAAATATTTCAACCTTTCAGACACAAATGGGTCATATTAAAAGTTCATACTAACTTTATTCCAACTATCCACACTTACTCCACCTTTTTTCTTAATTTTCTGTCATCTTCTGCAAAGTCACTCAGAAAGCAATAAAGGCCAAATCTTGTATTTAGTGTACCTCCTGCATAAGTAGGTTACACGATTCTGAGTTTTGTAAGGGCAGCAATGAGGAATTATCTACTCTCTCACGACCCAGTGAAGCTGGAATTACTCAAAAGCCATGGGGATTCAAGACAGCCTATAAAATAACTACATTCTCATTCCCCTATCCCTAGAAAACAGTATTAATGAAAACACAGTTAATGTACATACCATGTAGGACATAAAATTCACACATGATTTGTCAGAAACTCTTTCCTTCTTCTGTTCTGCATCACACAACAGCCAGGGCAACATCTAGCTAAAAGAAGTACCATAGCAAAGCAGGACTGGTACTTTACCCATAGTAAGAATAAAACCCTTCAGTATGAAAAAAATCAGAGTAACCCCAATACTGCAGCATGACATGGAAAGAATACCACGGAACTTGTGAAAACAAAAAAATTCTTTGAAAAGAAATAACTGATTTCTCTTTACCATCTGTTTCTGTACCCATTCAATGTTACTCTATGATAAAGCTTCCTCCCTTACAGAAATGTACATAGGCATTGATTTAAATTAGGCATCTAGATATTTATGTAACTTTTTTTAAAAAATACAGATAATCACAGTATTTTAGATGTTCTAATTAAAACATTTCAGATCTTTGATACAAGAAAACAATTTAAACAAAGGCTATTATATAGTTCTATGGTTCTATTTTAACTAGTTACCTACAGAACATTTCTCCTAAAAAATTTAAATTAATTTTGTAATTCCTTTTTAAATGCAAAAATGTTTAACTTAGCAAGATTCCTGTACTGTCAGGAAGCCTTTATGGAACATTTTAATTAGCAACAGCTGTTGAAAATTATGTTCTATATTAATTATCGGTTGTGCACTTAAAACTATAACTAGTTCTGTAAACCTTTTTGCAGAGGAATACCATCACCTCAGTTAACTGCTGTGCAAAATTTCGTAAGTTAGAATTTGGCAATGATATATGATTGGAATTTCTGTTCATCCAATCACTTTAGAATATGATAGTGCTCCAAGACAAATTTCTGTTAAATAATTTTTAATTAGAGTGAGGTAGTACCATTGCATCATAGAATAAATAACATGAAAGGTATGACATGTTTAAAAAAAAACCTTCTAAGATAATTATTTTATTGCAATTAAGTAATTGGCAGAGTTCTTGCTGACTTGAAATTCCAGACTTCAGTAGAAATCCCATGGGAAATCATGTGCTTCTTTCTAATAACTGTACTGCTTTGACACAGGTGCTTGAATTGGGACTAATAGTTAAGAAAAATAAAAAGAGAAAAAAAACCTGACAGCACTTAGAGCAGATTTAAAAGAAATAAAAGCACCCAATATGTAGAATCAGCAAGTACTGGCAGAAATAATTATGTATTCTTATAAGTAGATAGCAAAATTTGTGCTGTGTACAAAATAAGAATTTGAACTCAGTGTTGTACTAACAGAAAGAAAGAAATAAAAGACATTGTAAGAGGAATTATAAGTCTTGCTCACCAGATAAAAGTGATAGGGTGGATTATCTTGAACACCCCTCTGCCCCCCTTCCCCCCATTTAATACTGACATGACATTCTCAGTGGCTGATACTGTCTTGTAAAATCTCATTTGTGAAATCCTAATGCATATTTTCAGCCGAAGTCACTAAAAGGCCACTAACTCCTCCCCTTCACTTATTAGCTCTACCCTGTATCATATTTATGCTGCCAAACAACCTCCAGGCAAGTGCAAAGGCTGCAGCCTTCATTTAGATGAGGACTCCATGTGGCCCTTTTTCTCCTGTCTTGTCTCTTTCCCTAAGGGTTCACATTCTCTATAAACTGCATCTACACTTTAAATCTGCCTTCCTGTCAGACAAACAATTTCTCTACTGTATATTCAAAGTCATAAGGTTGGTAAGTGGATACTAGTCAAAAAATGTTTGGAATTGCAGTGAGTAACATCAGCAAGTGTGCTGTGTACACAAAACAGTGTGACAGGTACATTCATTGTATCAGGTCTGTATTTCTGGATGGCTGACACAGTGGAGATTTGAGAAGAAGAGTGAGCTAGCTGTCCCCAAAAATATTTTCACAAGATGAGCAACAGTAACATTAACAAGTTGCTTTACTGGGAAAACATGCTTTGATGGGTATATTGCAACTGCTACTGAGGAAGCAGCTGTGATACAGGAGTGAAAGACCCAGGAAAATCTCCAGAGCCAAAATAAACACTGACATATTTGGTGGCAATAACTATTTAGACCATGATGGGAGGAACAGGAAGGTGGGTATTTTCAAATTCCTGTGTTAGGAAGCAACATGCAAAGTTTAGGAATATCAATATAGCAAATGCCGCATCTTGATTCTGGGCAGCGGGTAGCTCTCGCTACTTGTAAAAATGAAGATACCAATGGTACTTTTTACCTATCGCAAGAATATTGGTACATTGCAAAAATAAAATTTTCTGTATTTTTTCCTGTGTCTATTTAAATATCTATGCATATTCAAGCACTGTTTATACTACCTGAGCTTTACAGGGCTCTTATTAATAATTTACAAAACATGTCTAAAATTCCATAATTTTCAATAATAGAATCATTTATAGCTCATTTGTAACATAGGCTTTTAAAGGATAGTTAGAGCTGCTATTACAGCTGATAGAAATTTGGTTTATCTAACTTCTCCCATTAGAATTTTTGTAACTGCTCATGAGCTTTTAAGATCAAAGAACTGAGGGGAATTCCAGGAGTTGAAAGCAGGATTTTTGTTGTTGTTGTTGCATGGAATTCAGTTCAGCTTTTGTCGAAAAGTAAACATATACTATTTCCCTCCCCTGGATTTGTTGACATATTGCCCAGTGAAAAAATAAACACAACGCATTCCAAGGTTGGGGCTGGACTGCCAAAACATGAACAAAGCACACTTTACTTAGACCAGTTACAATAAGACAGGTTGAATAATGGAGCAAGGTACAAACAAGGAAATAGTAAGTTTTCATGCCACTTTTCCAGTACCCCCTGGGAAAAAGGAGTCTGAGATGATTACCTTCTTGCAAATCCTTATATATAGTGCATGGCTCAAACAATTCAGTGTACCTCTTCTCTACTCCTGGCGGCTCCGTGTAAGGCAGATGTTAACCTTATTCCCAATGACAGGAAAGAAAGTCCAGATGGACTTGATTTCTTTTCATGAATCCTCAAGCTGCTTTGCTCGGCAAAGCAGCTCTCCCTTATAGTCTTTTCCTGATGGCTACCTACTGTAACTACTTCTGTAGCTGCTCTTACAGCACCCTGTGGTGAATTTCAGAGTTTTGACACAGTATTTCATGCTTCAGAAAAGGAATGCTGTAGGATCACTATTTTTATCTTCTGTTTTTTAAACACCCCAATGCTCACCAGACCCATCCCCAAAATACACAAAATTATTTAAAAAATTACTACTTTAGCTAAGTGATTATCCTAAATAATATTTTTTACTGCTAAACCTAGTATTATAGGTAAGCAATTTTATGATTTAAAACATAATGATGGAATTTAGGCAATCTGGTGTCTACCTGACATTCCCTTCTTCTTGATTGTGCTAGCTTTTCTAGTTTATCCAGAGGGTTTCAAGCTTGATAAACTGGCAGCAATATAACCAAGAAAACAAAAACCAAAATAAAATTGTTTATTGAGCAGTGAGTAGTGCTCCCTGAGCTGGCTTCTACAGTGTTGAGTGAGAACAGTACCAGCACAAAGGAAATGGCAGAGTGGCTGGGAGCCTGGAAAGGGAGCTTAGGACTGCTCTCAGTGCAACAACAAGCCTTTAGATCTCTTCAGGCAGCTCATCAAGCATCACCTTTTCCTAACTTTTTTACCTCTAATTATTTTTCAAAATAGCTTCTTTTGTGTATCATAAATCCTAGTTTGAGTATCACTTTACAGTTTGCCAGGAGTGAGAAAGGCAGGGTGGCCTTTGATTTTTTCTTCTGTATTTATTGTAATAAATTTTACAGCAAGTGAACCACTCCACTTTGAAACTATACTCTATGATCTTCCCTGTTTAATTTGCCTTCATTAAATTATATTGAAGATGTCACCTCAAAAGGGGTTCTATCAAGACTTCATTTACAGTTTGTTTTTTTTTTCTGAAATTTCTCCCTCAAACTTTCTGAAAGGTAATTCAGTGACAAATGTGTTCCATTACCTGCAGTATTTGAAAAGCTAAAAGGAAAAGATGATGAGGACAATGAAGTGGACTCTTAAATAATTTTCATACTAAGGAGCTAAATTGAGTACTAGATACGTAATTATGCTAACAAGAGGAATGGATATAAATTTAAAAAAAGAAACCTGAAGCATTTTAGTGTCCATTGACAATGTGAGAGATTTGCGCAGTTCATGCTTTGATGCTTTCAAGTAATTTTCAAAAATTGCTTATCAGTGCAGGCTTCAATACAAAGTTAGTCAGACACAAGCTGATAGTGTCTCTGAAATACCACCACATCCTCTCTGAAGAAGCTGCTGAACAAATGAAATAAATTGTTAACCTTACCGACTGCTTTTACACTAGCAATGGATATGCTAAAATGGGCACAGGAGCTTGCAAAACTAGTTCTAGCCAGCTGAGCAATACAAGTACAGAAGGCAAGAAGGAAGAATAGCTGTCTTGAAGCAAGGCTAACACTGGATCATAAAGACCAAGAGTAATGGGAAATTCACTGGACTAATACAAAGAAAAATGTGTAGGTAAGAGATACACAGAGTGGTGTCCAATAGAACACACACAATTCTTTACTGTGAGAAGATGAAGGAAGCTGACTGCAGAGGAAAGACACTCCACAACTCAAATAAAAACTCATGTGAATCTTAAAATAATTAAATGGTCATGACTTAAGCCCCCAAACTGTTCTAGAACAGAGATAATGAGTACAAAATGAGTTTTCAGCTGGGGTCACCTGAAGAGGCTCTTAGCCATGTCAGCTGTCCATCACTAGAGCTAAACTGCTCATCTGACCTCCAAACCACAATAAAAATAAAAATAAAGGCCTTGTTAAACCATCTAAGACACGCAGGCCAAAAACCTGCAGTGGGCATAGGTGACACCGAACAAGGTCAGATGTCTGTGGCCAAAGACCAAGGCAGGCCCAAGAAATAATGGGAACAGTTTTGCAAGACACATCTATGGCAGGATGCTGATGATGCCAAAAGGGCTGTGACGCCAGAAAGACACTGCAAACTACTTGTTGCCTTTAGTTCACAGAAAGTCAGACTGAGTCAAAATTCAAATTAATCATGTTTCTTTATAGAAAGTCAGACTGAGTCAACATTCAAATTAATCCCATGTTTCGTTATTTCACATATCCAAATGTGGGTATCCTTTCAACATACAAGCAATTCAGATGACTTCATAGCTCAGGGAGGATAAAAAGGCAGTTTACTTCTAACAAGGTACTTCATAGGCTGAATAGATACCACAGTGACAGCTGAACGAAGACATTTTTCCTTCTGTCATGCAAAAAACTGTGATGTTTGGAAAAATATACATATTTAGCGTTCCTCCATGATATGTTCACATTGTTTTTCACTTCTGACTCTAAAAGTACCCTTGCATGAACCCAGTTTTGTAAAACGTAGAAGCATATATATATATATATGCAGTCTATGGAAGCGGCTATTTCTGCATGTACTGTTTATATATATTATGATTTGGGTTTTTTTTTACTTGCATAAAGTACAATATATTTTATTGTATTTCACATGCAGATGATACAGGTTAGATCTACAATAAGGTATGTGGCAGTATATCTTATGTGCTATACAAACACATTATATGATCACATAACACAAACTCACCTATTCATTTACACACTGAATATACGCCTACCATGCACAAATGCTTCAGCAGAAAGAAATATACTTAAGTTGCATCAAATTCTCAAAGATTTGAAGCACTGGTGTTAAAGCTTTCTATGCTACTTGGTTCAATAAAAATTAATTTCACTCAGCATACACAAAGCAAGGTGTGTTCTCTGTATTACACTGGACCTCTGCCTCACTTGAACACATACATGAAGCAATAGGCAGTTCTGCCAGAGCCATAAAAGATACTGAGGATTGCAGACACCAAGTGTTGAAACTTTCAGGTGTCCTCACCACTGCCCTCCTGGACTCCTAAACTTCCACATAAAGCGTGGAACAGGATTTGCTGACATCAGCAAGTTCAGCTTCAGCAGGAACTGACATAAATTATTCAGAAACATGAACAAAAGGCCAGGACTTAGGTACTGTGAGACTACATTCAGATGTTCGCTGCGTAAAAAATACAGTATTAAGTTAGAACAGCAATCAAAAGTTGGATCCTCTTCTTCCACTGAAGACTTCAGCATGAATCCTTAACTTTTTCTGGATTACTGTAACATACAAGCCAGCACAAAATGGAACAGCTACAACAGGAAATACCAAGAGAATTTTAGTTTAAAATGACTTGACAGGACATACTGAAGATGCCAGTGCGGGCATCTCACAGGGGTGTTCTGGCCACCAGAGCATCTAGCTGCACTTTGTGTGTTGATGCACATGCTCTGAAGAGAGGTATTAGATGGTATCTCGTGGCTGAAAAAAATGAAAGACTGCCACCTTCTTAATTCTTGTAAGGCGTGAGGGATGCACATGAGTGCAAGATTTTCAGAACCATGAAGTACACAATGTGAATATAAGTGGCTTGGGAGAGCTGCCAGTAAAAATGCTACATCCTCAGCTTTTAATCATACTTTTGTGTATGTCAGGAGTTTTTAAAGATTCTCTTAGGTGACTACACTGACATTTAGGTACCAAAGTCTCCTTCATAAAGGTAGTCCTTATTACTTAGATTTGTTCAGTGTATGTCCATTTTTCATCTCTCCTACATATGGCACTACCTTTTATATACTTTACCCATTGTTTCAATTCAATCTTCCACTACATGCCTTTTACCACCAGATATTCTATTGCATCAGAAGCTGACACATTACTGAATTTATCTCCACACACAGTCTTCTAGGGAAAGAATTACCTTCCACAAACAAAAGCTCAGAAAGATTAGGGCCAAAGCTATGCACTTGTTTAAATTCCCATTCTAGCTAACAAAATTGATACCTATAGAGATGCCCAAAGCAGGACATCCATAAACTTCCTTTGGTCAGTTGTAGTGCAAAACAGATTACAGGGCACTGAATTAGCAAATGAATAACACGCGGTGAGTAACCACTTTTGTAAACTGTGGTTTATGTGACTTGCTCAACATCACATAGGAATTTTGTGGCAGAGCAGGGAGGACATCCATGCTATTAAGATGATTCTCCCTTAATCATACATTATCCACCTGTAATTCACCTCTCCATTCACTATTCCCTTTTTAATTTCTAAAATGAATGGTACAAAAGATGTTTAATTAGGTGCTCTACAAAGTCTGAGCATGCTCCATGAAGATCTTCCCTTTGAAAGTGATTGGGGTGGAGCACATGTCATTTACCTTAAGCTATTTAAAATGTAGATGTGTAGTCAAAGATAATTTTCTGACCTCCTCTGTAATCAGTGGCATAAGATAGGCACCTCCAAAAGAGTGACTAATGCCATGCAGAAAGCCTGTCTAAGACTGAATGAATTGCCCTCTGGAAGTGTTTAGATGTATCCATTAACTACAAAGAGTACCTAGATGACTAGATACCTATATTTTCAATGGCTCAAGTTGAGTAAGATGGAGCTTGACTTTTGTGTCTTAAAGTGTTATCTGTATCTTACGAACAGAATAGAGTGCCAGTAAGAGCAAGCACTGTGAACATCCACAACTGCAGTTCCAAAAATAACCCAGATCTTTTGTCTGACACTTGCAGTGGCTTTCATGGGTAAACAAACATGCTTAGTTATCCACCTAGACCTTAAAGTATCAGAAAGTTGGGAAAGTGCAGCAAAGTCAATACAATCCTAAATTATTGTTAGAAATCAGGATTTGTACAGAGCTTTTCAGTAGAACAGGATATTAAGAACAGAGCGGCCTTGAGAGACAGAGGTAATAATCAAGACAAACAGCGTAATTAGTACCTCAGCAACCAGCACAGAGGAAACCTCTCAACAGGTAATGCCCAAGTGAAACAAAAGTTCAGAACACCAATTTACCAATTACGAAGCCAACAGAAACAAGATCAGCTGAAAACTGGCACATGATACCTTTTTGATTAATGAACAGAATATGCTAACTTTCTGTGTCAAATGAGGCACACTTTGTGTCATAAAAATAGAGCCACAACTGTTGCTCTGAAAAATTCTGTAGTTTGAAAGTCCTTTCACAGTGGAAACAGCCCTCTGCAGAAATAATCCTTTTGAATTTGGAGGAAGCTAGGGAAAGCAAAGTCAGGTGTTCCACATGGATGAAGGAACCTATTAACACAGAGCGAATTGCAGGTTCAAGACCAAAGGGCAAACTCTCTTAAAAATTAGTAGTCTTCACCTGACTACATTATTCCACTGAGGTCACACATCCTTACAAGTTAAAAGTAAGGTAAACATACATATACCTAACCAAAACTTGGCCTAATACATTAGTACATTGTTATAAACCTTATTTTGTCCCCAACCATGAGAATGCTATGGTTTTGCATATTTAGTCTTGTTTATTGCGTATTATTAAAAAGAGAACAAAATAAATATTTGTGCTTTTCAAGAGAGTTGATCATATTTTTTGTTATAATGGGAAATACATTAACTCAGAATTCTGTACCATAATGACTGAGAACAGAAGGGGTGGACAATAAAGAAAGCAACTTAATCAGTGAGAGTTTTGACCCCCAAAGGAGATGAATTGTATTTATGTGTTTCATTCACAGCAAATACCTACCCTCAGGTATAACATATGTATATTTCTCCTATCATTACTCTGCAGCTGAATGTGGAAAAGCAAACAAACCAACCAACCAAAAAATAATAATTAAAGAAATAAAGACCAACCCAGGAAAACAGAAGTTTATACTGCCTCTGAGATTACAACATAAGCAATAAGCTGGTAGCCTGGTTTCTTCTAATGCTAATGCTCAAAAAAAAAAAAAAAATGCCTAGCAAGCATCTAAACTACAAATGAAATGGTTCAACTTGGCAAAGGCAAATGTACTCAGGCAGGCAAGAATGAGACTTAAATAGGAAAAAGCTAGTGAAAGAGAAACACATCTTAAAATAGAGTGCACCTGAGAGGTATGCCCAACTTGCACTGGAAAATTTTCTTTCAAGTTTAGTGTCTTTTATTCCTCTTCACAAAACATCAAGACTTAATTTCAAAGCATTCAAAATATAATTACATGACAACTTTATTGTCATCACCAGTGTAAACCTTCCTTTCTGATTATTGGTTTCAAAAGTTAACTTTCCTTATGTTTACCTCACAAAACCACCTCAAAATCTGGTAAGATACACATGACATTTTTTTGTTTATTTCCCTTTCTGTAAGGTTACCAGCCTTCTCACAAGCTGTTTTTAACATCATCAAAAATTTTAGACCAGTTAAAATTACTCAGTGAATCAAAATAAAACAATCCACAGCATATTACATTTTCCTGCATGGCAGCCAACTCTAGTGGACTGTACAAAAACTAGAAATAAGGAACTCCCAGATTTTACTCATACCAATCCCACTGACTGGCTTTTGTACTCTACACTTCTACAGATTTTACACTGTTTAGTCATGCCTTACTTATTTTCCTGAGGCGTGTAAATATTATCACCCAAATTACAGCTAAGGAAAACTAACTATGCTTATCGGTTGTCTGAGGTCAGAAACAAGTTATCATTATCACTATTACAACACGTGCCCCTTGAGCGCATTTCTGGGTAGGTCGAGACAGGAAAAGGCAACTAGTGGTTCCTTCTGGTGCCTATTTGAGGCAAGTTCTAGAAAGGTGTTCAGAAAGTTATCTTTTGGACAAGGCTGCTCAAAAAATGCAGCTTCTAAAAATCACCAATTAGCTCTTTATTTTTATATTTATGTGTAACACATAAGCATGAGAAATAATTCATGAAAATGTCTCATTTTTATTGCAAGAATTTTGCTGGTCCATGGAAAAATTGCAACCATGGTCACCAGAATTTGCATTAAAAATGTACTGTACTCAGTTCTAATTTTTTTCTAATGGGAGACATAGGCATGTAATAGTTGATGAAGAAAAAGAGACCAGATGCAAAGGGATCTCATAGAAATTTTCAGATAATTCTGCATGACATTTGTTTGTAATACACTGTCTTACCTACCTGAAAATTACACTAAACTACAGTACCTACATTCTGCAGAGGATGTTTTTGACCTTTGTTACACAAATAAATTTAGTAATTTACTTTCCCCTCTAATTCCATTTGGTTGGTCACTCTTTCTGTTTACCCTGAAACCATTTGACTCTTATCTATAGTGTCCTGTGTGATACTTGGGGAATTTCTGGCACAGTAACACTGCAGAAGACAAAGAAGTTACCCTCTTGAGAGTATCATAACACATCTAAGAAAGAACAGAAGTGACAATAATAGCTGTTACCGATGCACACAACTGGGTACCAACATGTCCAAGCTTCTAGGCTTCTTTAGTGTGTGGTCTCCAACACAAACTTTATCTTGCATCATCCTTTTTGTCACCATTAATAAGGATTTCTCTACATACTGAATACAGAAGTCAGGTGAACTAATTAAGGTTTATACAGCATGGGTGATGTTAATGCTTGCAAATAAAGATGATTAAGACTATAATTTCAGATTTTTATTATTCATTATATAAAATAAACACAACAAAAAAAATTTCTGAGCATAGGTCAATCAGGAGGTACTACTCTGTGATTATCACTGACTTTTATTAAAGTCTTATTTTTTTATGACTTTACTAAAGTTATTAGAATTTTTTAAAAATCCCCATGTCTGAAAACTTACATCTCTCTACTGAAATTACTACAGATTTAAGAACGTCTGAGTCTTTTCTGTGCATGTAAAATGCTAATTCATCAAGAAAATAGGTATTCAGGATTGACCAGCAAGATTTTCCCTCTGCATCACTATAAACATGTTTCTGCGTCTGAAATATATCTTCTCAGCCTGACTCTACATTGCATTAGTGTTTCAGATTAGCTTCAACTTAACCTAAGTAATGCTCTTTCCTTAGATGGTGTAGTATTACACACATCTATTACTCATTTTATTTACTTCTTCAGAATGAAATTGCTGTCTGCTCTCCTGGAATAGTAGATAATTAACTCTTTAGAAATAAGGTTAGTGTTTTGCTAGACGAAAAGCTCTTCCTGAAAGTGAACAAATATGTACAAAGATTATTAGAAAATGTATGCAACCATTTTGACTCCTGAGACAAAACTAACAAGCCAGACCAGGAAATAAATTGTAGTGTATGAACTCTGGCTCAAAAAGGAACAACATCTTTGATAGTTCACTAATATGCCTCACACTCAAGGAAAAACTATGGAGAAGAATGTGTTCCACCATTTCCAAACAGGCACCATCTTTTAAATCTAAAAGTTTAACTCAGATAGCACCACTGATTCTAAATAAGCTTTTAGCTACCCCCTCCAACATACATACCAAATACCTGGTTGTCTTGAATCAAAAAGCACCTTTATAGCTTCATACAGACTTTTATCCAGGTATGCTCATTCCACAGAAGTATTACACATCTCATATGATCCCATGAGACTTACAGTGTAGGTCATACACAGTTCATTCAGATAAGCAGCTGATCTCCAAGAGCTTTTGCAGTCAAAACGTAAATGCTGAGTATTTTCAGTTTTGCTTCACCAAGGCTTAAAATGTACAGCAGTACTCAACCATAAAGCAGTAGAGATGTTCAGAGTAATACTCAAATCACTGTGCTAACTAGGTGTGATGAGAAATTTCTGGCAAGAGGGAGGGAGGAGGGGAGGGAACATGATAATGCAAGGTCAGTATCACACAGATGAAGTCTCTAATCTAATTCATTACCCTTCACTGTAATATAAAACCTGAGGAATTAGATGTTTCTCTCAATGGGGAGGGGCCTTTATCAGGACAGGAAAAACTCCCTCTATACCTCTGTATCTGTACACATGATGGATATTATATGGTCTTTCTGCCGCTGAACCAGAAATGAGCTGATTCAAGAGAGGAAGAATAAAGCGTAGGCAAAGTAAATCAATGCCTCCTACACAGAAACACTGTGCTAACTGCTGTGGAAACGACAAGTTGTCAGTAAAAGGTGGGGGAAAAAAAAAAAAACAAACAACAAAACAAGCCAAAAAAAACCCCTCAAACACAACAAATCCCACACATAATGAGGAAAGAAAAGCAAAATCAATAACTACATTTAAATAATAACAATTTGTAACACAACTGTTTCATCATCAAACAGTACCATGGGTTCAGTAGTGGTGTGTATCAACAGAGCATACAAATGATTATGGTAAATGTAGGGCCAGCATTAATTACATGGGCAAAAATTATTTCTCAAGCTATCTGCATCTAGGACAGCCCTACAGCATCAAGGACAATACCTATGTGAAGAAGACAAATTATGGAACTATCGGAACCTTCTCCCTTTCAGTTTTGTACTTCCCTGGCTATGACTTGCATGGAACAGTCAAGCTTTTACAAATTTAGGTAAGGTTTATGCGAAAAATCCAACGACATGCCCTCAATGGAAGAAACAGACAGCTTGCTTGGGGTGAGATCACTGGGCAGATATGACAGTGGTAGATCCAGATACCCTTGAGAAGATGGGCAACCTTTAAAGCATTTAAATGAACCTGAAGACTCATTCTCAGAAGTAACCAAATCTAGCATTCTAGAGCAAAGAAGTCCTAATCTGACAGAAAATCAATGGGGTGTAAATTCCTGTTCTACTTAGCAACCAGGAAACTGCGCACAATGTAAAACCCTGATGTATAAACTGTGCACGTATATATGCTTTGTATTTGTTTCTCATATATGGATACGGAGCTGTTCTGCTTCTGTGCAGTGCAATGTGCTAGATCAACACTAGACCATATCTGCAAAGAACTCAGTGCCACTAAATTAAAATTCGGCTGAGCATTTCCTCACGTCACGGCACTTCCAAAGTGTGATGTGAGCTGAGCATTCCTCACTCTTCAAAAACCCAGCAGAATAAATCCCCTTGACTTTATTAATGTTATGGAGGCTTACTCCTTCAGGAAACTGTCCTTTTTCTTTTATTGCCTGTCCCTGCATGAGCACACTTGGATTTGTAGGTGGGTGGGGCATGGCCTTTCTACCTTTTGGGTGTATTGTTCTTCAAGGGACATATTAACAAGCACATACACGCTCTGGGGACTATGATTATTTCTGGTTCTCGCAGAAGCTCAAGGAATAACTCTCAAAAAAGGTATCTGTCATTCCCTTTCTGACCAAGACAAATAGGTTGAGGCCCCATTCCTAGTGGCTTCCCTTCGGAATTCAAATCAGGGCTTACAGGGTTACAAGGTTACATAGGCCTTGTGCTATCTCTCTGCATGAGGAAGATTTCAGCAGCCCAAGAGAGTAATACCGACCATAGATCTTCCAAATACTAGAAACAGTGCAGCACAGGTTTTGTCTTCCTGGTGTCTAATTCCAGTTTCTTTCTCTAAAGGCTTGTGGCGTCACAGCTACATCAACACCTACCACCTGCTCAAATACCTCATACACACCGATGCACTTAAGAGTAAACTCTTCATTTAAACTCCTAGATCTGAGCGATAGAGTGACATTTTATTATCTGGATATAAGAGTCTACTGTGAAACAGGGTTCTGATCCGAAACCTCTGGCAATGCTGCAAGACAAACATTAATTACACAGGTGTCATCTAGTTATCTGAGCAAATGACTGTAATGCTCTTCTTCCAACTACCTTTACTGCCTTGACATAGCTTTATGCCCTCCTACAGTAAACACAGATTTTATCCCTCATTTGCTTATCTTGTAATTCACAGGAGTTAAATTTGCATGTACCATATGGTGATTTAAAACTTTCAGTGCAAACCAAAAAAACTGAGTTTCTCCAAAAACATGGACAAGCGCAAGACCTAATAAACAAAGCAGCAGATTAAAGGCATACGTGTATCTCTTTTTGGTTCCTCAAGACAGGTAGATAAACTAACAGAAGTTAATGAGCCAGAAGTTCTGATTACTCACCTACTGCTCTAAACACAGCCAAAGATTTTAAGTTTACTTGAATTCTTTTTCAAGGTTTCAAATAAGTTCACAAAGTTAAAATTATAATCAAAAAGAGTTCTTGCGTAGCTCTTCAATACTATTACAAGACCCTTTAACTATCTACATAAGCAAAGTTTAATTCAGTATCAAGAGCTCATATTAAATACACAGAAATTTAAATATTTTAATAGAGAATACTGCATCTGATAAATTACATAGTCTGCTTTGTTCTTGACCCTCTACACCCCCGTTTCTGTAGTCACAAGCATTTCAGACCCTTCTTATTGCCACATCACCTCTCCCCTCTGCCATTAGAGGTATTAGTATATTTTTTGGGGGTGGGGGGAGATGGGTGAGAGAGGAGTGTGAAATGAAAACAAAATGCTAGATGTTCACCGTAATGGTTCCTTTGTTATTTTAATTTTTATTGCCTATTTAAAGCTTTGGATTATGACATTTTTCCTGAGGAAAAAATGTCACATCAGCAAACACAATGAAATTGATGCAATGACTATTAAGATATTTTACATGTCCAAAAGAGAAACAGTTTCACCGTTGAAACAGAGCGGAACTGTGCTTTGTGAGTTACACAGTTATTCCTGTAACTGATAGCAGTAGCAAAACTTAATACTAATAAATTTATGGCTCTAGGTAAAAGTAATTTCATGTGAAAGTTCATGTCCACCTTCCTAGATCTTCTAAACATAAAATGGCCATATGAGAAGTACATCAAAGCTTTCTTGTTTCCAGACACATTAGCAAAACAGAGTTTAATCAGCGACCTACAACATTAAAAATTCTTAAATAATACCGTTTTTTAAACCTTGACTGAACATAATCAGTCCTTCCGATTTATATTCCATACAGTATATTAATATTTTCATACACACATACACACCACCCCCACC
>JAOEHX010014024.1:0-13217 GCA_025448015.1 Bolborhynchus lineola | reverse complement strand
CAAGAATGATTATCTACTCCCTTGTGCCCTCAGCATTCCTATTTTATATTGAATATCCTATTGTCTTTCATGGCCTCAGTGCTGGTTGGCAAATGCAAGTCATTCTTCTGCTCCATCCAGCCTCTTTAAAGACTGCATGATTTGCTTCAGTTCAGTAGATTTTAGAAGTACTGATACCAGATGAATGAGCAAGACACAAATACATACCTCAGTCATCCTCCATCACAATTAAGTGGCTGTAGAAGGCTGCTATTATGCACCCCATTTCTAGTAAGCATCAGGCAAACCTCTTCTGAACACTGCACTTGGACAAAAGCTGCCCATGCATGTATAAACCCTCATTTCCATAAGCACATAGAACTAAATGCTGCATGCTAGATCCCTCCAAGGAGAAACACTGCAGTTAGCATAAGCACGCAGCACCAAGTCCTCTACTTTTCTGCTACAAAAGTAGAAAACTGTGCTTAAATGTGATGACCTCATAAGTTTTGTGCAAATATATCAGCCTCATTTAAAGGGTATATAATCATGTTTAAAAGAATTAGAGAGTAAAAAGTGAATCATCAGAGCTAATAAATGCCTATTTAAATAATATTAGCAATCAGAGAGCCCTGACCCCCCAAAAATGAACTAAATTCTTGAACAGTCATGTAAATTTTTTTGTTTCTCCCCTAGTTACAGCTCTTTTCTTTGTTTTCTAGTGCTAGAAAGGGTGAAGAATGCAACTACTTCCTGCTATTCCCTCTGCTGTTACAAACCAGTGCAGTTCAACTGAGGTCAGTGGTGCCCCTTTACTCTAGGGGCATTGCACATTTATTAAAAAAGTGTTCCAGACAAAAAAGCCCTGTGTACACAGACACTACATGCTACAGAATTTCTTTTACCACTTATGACACCAAACGTAATGCAGGCTTTCCTGTTTTTTTAATTTAAGCCTTAAGAGACTACAGAAATACGAACTACTCCTACACATTAATAAGTCACCAGTGAGTATCCACTGCAGTACGTGGCTACATTTAATGTCTTCGGTAGATCACAATTTGTAGTGGCCTGACAACATTAATGGAGAACATTATATATTGTTGTATTATCATACAGGAAAGGGAAGGCAACAGAACAACTATTATGATAGAAAAGTTCTACCTTTCTGCCTGTAGAGAGCAGATACAGGATGTACATGTGATATTTTGAATGCTGCTGTATGAGGACTTGCTTACAGAAGCACCACAAAGCAAAAACAAATGTTGGGGTTTGCAATTTCAGATAATTCAAAATTGTGGTTTGCGATAAATACACTTGCAACAAGGGAACAACATTTGTCTCAAATCCTTATATATTGGGAATGCTCAGTGATTTAATACAAGTTCTATATTAATTTTTATGCAGAAGTCTCCAAAGTACCACGTCATTATCAAATTCAACTGACCTGTGTCAAAAATGCTGTGACTATCAATTACCATCAGAAAGCAATTATGTTTTTAGTATAGTTTATAAGAGCAAAACACATTGGGTCACAGGATGATTATCAAATCCATGCAAATTTCCTATATTGGTTTAATCTTTTCCTATTACAGAAATACTACTTCCATACCACCAAGTATACCTAATCACTTCCCAGTTTCACAACACAAGCACAGCCTAATTCAGTTATTTTTGTTTGTGCTATCTCAAAGCAGCAAAACCTATTACTCCTTTTCCACCACTAAATATATGATTCCAGAACTAAAAATTTATATTCTAGAATAGCAAACAATGAATTTTTTAATTAAATGCAATAAGCACAGTTGTAGAAGTGGCTACTTGAAACAGATGAACTCCTGCATTGCTGCACACCATCAACTTCTGCGCTTTGAAGACCTAACTGTAGCAGCTTATTTTAAGAACATCACTAGTACTTTTAATATACTAATTCATAGTTTTAAAAAGCTAATCATTAGTATATCTATAAACGCGAACCAAGTCTTGAGTACGTCACTGGTAAAAACATTATTTTACTGAAGTAACCAAGATTGATCGTTGCCTGCTACATATGCAAATAAAAAGCCTTGTTCCAAGACACAGGAAAATGAAAAGCTCCCCCTTTCACTGATCTCAGCCTCTTATCTGTGCCAATTTCTGTACTATATATGAACTGATAAACTATTTAAGAAAATTGCTATGTCAAAATGCCTCACATCTACCAACCTCTAAGGAAGGTAGTTACTCTTCCTTAGGAAGACTCTAAGAAATTTGAAACATAGAGTCACAGAAAAGCAGTTCTGCCTTTGCCAAAACAATGCTTGTGAATTTTTTTGTTTGGAAAGTTACACATCACAGGACTTTGGGTTTATAATTCAACCCCACAGGGCAAAGGAGGTTATCAAACCACTTGCTTCTTTCTCCAAGAATGCTAGGCTAGGTGAATATAAATCTAAATTATACTGAACTGCATCATTCCAACACCTCAGAGCTATGTTTAGCGACTATTTCATTTCACACAGTTTTGTGTATATGACTCATACACTAACAGGATGGGCATTAACACCCACAAGTTACCCTGTTTTCAGCCACTACTGTTTGGCCACTGTAGAACATTCCACAAGCTACTGTCCCACACAGAGCAGACTTCCTTGAAGTACTACATCAGGAAACAAATCTGGGTGTAGCTGGACAGGCACTCATTGTTTCGAGCTTCCACTGGATGCAAGGTTAGCAAGTCATTCAGAGGTCAGAGCCGTCACAGTGTCCTGCTAGCTGAGCAATGCTACTCCATTGCGTGTTCGATTCATCTTTGCAGCTTTTGTAGCTGCTTCCAGGCAGGCAGAGATGGGAAGTGTTTAATAACAGACAAGGCAGGCTGTGGTTTTGTAAGAGCCATTTTATCTGCACTGCTTTTGATGGGACTTTTTAAAAAGCATTTGAGAAGAGCGTGGAAAATTCTTCCCAAGCGGAAAAAAAGTGGTAACTTTAAGACATGAACTCAAAGTAGCCACAACGGACAATGTTGGGCACATCCTAATGTGCCAGACTGCCAAGGCTTCCTTTAAACAAATCATCTATAAGTGATCTCAGGATAAATTTACCATATAGTTTTAGTACTGGACTGCACCTCAGGGTACCTGAAACCATTTCTCTACATGAGAACAAGGAATCAATGTGAACTGTGGCAGTGACTGTTAATACATGAAACAAAATGTTCTGCAAGGGAGCAAGAAAAAAGGCTTACCAGAAATTTTTGTATTGAACTTTCTGCAATTTGCACACCTCCCAGTATCTGAAAGGGGCCTATAGGGACGCTGGGGACGAATTCTTCATTAGGGAGTGTAGTGAGAGGACAAGCAGTAACGGGTTCAAACTTAAATAGGGGAAGTTTAGATTGGACATAAGGAAGACATTCTTTACTGTAAGGGTGGTGAGGCACTGGAATGGGTTTTGCAGGGAAGTTGTGAATGCTCCATTGCTGTCAGTGTTCAAGGCCAGGTTGGACAGAGCCTTGAGTGGCATGGTTTAGTGTGAAGTGTCCCTGCCCATGGGAGGGGGATTGGAACTAGATGATCTTAAGGTCCCTTCCAATCCTATCCTACGATTCTATAATTTCAGGTACATTTGGCACAAAAAGACAGGTTGCCAGTCTCACAAGTTTTGCTCTGTATAAAAAAAGAAAAACATTCCTTGAAACTAAGTGTGGCTTGATATTTTTATGAGTCATTTAGGCACTTTGGCAATAGTACCAAACAAATTTGGGTTCATGGAGGTCACCAGACTTTGGGAAGTTGCTGTTACAGTGAAGGAATCCCTCAAATGCTGGAAGAACAGGCTGATAGGAACCTTACAAAATTCAACAAAGTCCTGCACCAGAGATGAAATAGCTCTATGCAGCAGATACAGCTGAGGGAGCAGCTCTGCAGAATAAGATTTGGAAACCATGGGCATCAAGATGAATGTAAGTTGGCTGCATGCCTTATAGAGCAATGAAGGTTACCTGCACATGAGCTACACTAGCAAGAGCATCGCAAGCAGGTCACTGCAAGTGGTCATTTCCCTCATACCATGTCTTGGTGAGGACATCAAAATTTGACCACCCCTGTACTAGATAGATTAAAGCTGAAAAAACAGACTGAGTCCAACAAATCCTCAATTAAAAGGCTCAGGTCATGGAGCACATGAGCACATGCAGAAAGGCTGAGGGAGCTGTGGATGTTCATCCTGGAGAAGAGAAAGCCCAGGGGATTTAACTACTATCTCTAATCACTCCAAGAAGAGCTAGAGAGAACACAGAGTATTATTTCTTCTTGGAAAGGCCAGTAAAAGGACAAAGTGCAACATAGATGATTATGTATCTTATACTTGGAAAAAGTGAGCTTCACAACAGTAGTCAGGCGCTGGAATTGGCCCAGCTATGCAGTCTCCATCCTTAGGGGCAGCCAAAGCAGTGCCACACAGCCTTGCGCAACCTGGTCTAACTGATTAGCCCTGCTAATCCAGATTATCCCATCTTTATACAGCAGATTGGACTGTGTGATCTCCAGAGGTACCACATAACCTAATTTATTCTATGACTGACATGGTTCTTTTCATGGTTCTAAAGCAATATGCTACCACTGTTGAGTGTTTCACCTTTTATTCATTTAAAGACATGGAATCCAACCAGAAACTAATCAAATTAAATATGCAGAAGGAAACCTGTTCAAGTACAACAGTAAAATATTTTTATTGTTGTTCTTATCTCCACTTTAAATGCATTACTTTAAGAATTTCAGCAAGTACCCTAAGCGTATAGGTCAGTTTCAGTTATACTTCAAGCTCTCTCCACAGAGAAAAAAACTTTTGGTAAAACCCCTTTGATTTCACAGGCCATTAAGCGAATTTAATGGACATCTTCTGAGTAGCCTTTTGAAATCATTGGGCTCAGGGAGATCAGCGATGAGACATACGAATTAAAGTTAGAGGTTGGACTTGCCGACACATTTTAACTCTTCTGCACATTCTTTGTGGTTTGGAAACCCAGGTGTGGAGCCTATGTGAACTCAGGAAGGTCCAGAACTTCAGGTTTGAATAGCTTTACTCTGCACATTGCAAGAAAAGATGCAGTGTTAAACCCAAGGGTGGCTCTTCTCCTCCATTGAAGAAAAAAAAAAAAGAAAAAAAAAAAAGACTGCAGGAGAGGAGGAACTGGCATAAAATTACCTTGACTATGTCACCAAGAAAAAGATTGTCAGAAATGCACAAGCTTGGGAAGAAGAATGGGTTTAACCATTCCCTAGAGTGCATCCCAAGCAACTGCATTGTATACCATTGCAGAGATAAGGGAGAATTGCATTTTCTATAGCTCAGCTTTAGAATATGGCTTCTATGTTTCATCTACAATAAACTCTACCAGGAGCTTTTTATAATGTGTTGACACAAAGTTCTAATACATACAAGCTTATTTTTGGCACGCGCTTAAGCCTACTGTACGCAAGACGGCAATTTTTATTATTTTTTTTTACAGCTGTTTTTGCATTAGCCAACAGAAGTTCCTACAGAGATGTCTGTGAAAAGTCATGCAGCAAAAAACTCAAAATCTGTGATTACAGGCTACCTTTTGATAAAGAATTACTGGCTTCTGTCACCATATACAATCCTGCCTGGCCCAATCTGAGCACTAGAGGAGTTTTATCATTCCAGTCTTTCTGACAGAAAGGCCATACAGATATATCCAGTCAGAGTAAATTCAGAAAGATTCTCATTCTCCTCTGTAATAATGCGTAAATACATTAGCCATGCTTACACACTGGCAAATAGCTTGAGACACATGTTCAGCAGCTCTAGCTAATTTATTACCTGCCAAAGCCATCACGTCATGTAAACAGTTTGCAGTACAAGCAGTAACAAAGATAGGCAAATAGCAGGGATATAACAATTGCCTAGCTAGCATTTCACTATATATTTTCACTGGGCATTTGCGATGAAAGGACCTTGATTGATTTTTGACATTGACTATTTTTTCAGTTTCTTAATGTAAGTTACAAAAACCTCAACCACCCAGCCATAAATTGGTAGCTGAAAACATACAAAGCTTGAGTCAAGGCAAAACATGACTAAAACAACAGGCCTGAAGTTCTCTTCATCTTAGCAAACATGTCTAAAGCACTTCTTAATTATGAAGCTAATTTTATCTCACTTTTAAAAGAGACCATTAAACCTGTTTTTACTGGGAAAGTGAAAGGGAGAAGGGAGAGGGGAGGGAGGGGATGTCACATTTTTTCAATCTGCTGAAACAATAGTCCAATTAAGATTAAGGGAAGACTAAACACATCACAGGTTATCACATATATTTGAAAGCAGCAAAGACAGAAACAGGTAGTTTAACTATTTTTCCTTTTTCTCAGTCGAATTGCCAAATGCTTTAGCTCACAGTTCCTCTACCCACTCCCTGGGATCAGTTTGCTCATCGAATTCTGGCCTAATTTGTGGGGTTTGTTTTTGTTTCTTCTTGGGAGCTATTTGCTGCCGTGTGTTCAGCCTTTACATGTGCATTCTTCTGTTGTGACTAAGGTTATCTTTTTTATATGAGAGATAAAAATTAACATCCTAAAGCCATCCCAAATTTTACTGTAATCTCTACTTCTACATCTATTTCTAGCTATCTAGAAATTGGTGGAAGAGCCAACTACTGCAAGGAACTACATTCCAAGATGTAAAAATGATAGATATGTGTGTTAATTCTCTTCATATGACCTAAGGGTTACTCAAATACCTTCCTTGGATTTTCGAAGGCTCAGTATGAGTGAACAGTATGCAGCCATGGCTAAGAAAGCCAACACGATGCTGGGTTACATCAACAAGGGCATCAGGAGAGATAAAGATGTCATTGTCCCACTCTACTCAGCAATGGTCAGGCCACACCTGAAATGCTGTGTTCAGTTTCAATCACTGCTCTACAAAAAAAGATGTGGACAGCCTGAAGAGGGTCAAGAGAAGGGCCACAAAGAAGATCAAAGGACTGGGAAGCCTATGTTACTTCTGGGAAGATTCCAATAAGAACAATCAGCCATTGGAATAATCTCCCCAGGGAAGTGGTGGATTTCCCAATACTGGACACTATTGAGATTCAGCTGGACAGGGTGCTGGGACATCAAGTTTAGGTCTTGCTTTGCCTAGAAAGGTTGCACCAGATGATCCTCTTTAGCTGCTTATCCAGTTTTAGTAACTTATACTGATGTTACCAATCCAGTGATGACAACATTTTAATTCACTTAACAGCCTCTTTCACAGTAAATGATGTTTGTTGGTGCTGGTTTTTTTTGTTTGTTTGTCTGTTGGATGGGGGTTGTTTCTGGGCTTTTGGGTTTTTTTGTGTTATTTTTTTTCATTGTAAACAGAGCACATTTTTTCTGACCTAATGCTCAAACCAGCCATGTTTTCTGATTAGCCCATGTTGAGAGGCATACCAGAGTGGACAGTGTTCTCACTCTCTGTCACATTTTCATGCAGCTGCATCCAATAATATGCTGATGAAGAATAAAGTTTCCCAGAAGTCTCATCTTAAGAAAAAATAATGTTTGGAACCTCCTGGTACTGGTGACATACACCTGGGAACTGCAGTTATTAACTAACCAGGTGCAGGTCTGTCATATTACAATGCAAAATATGAAATTATTTGTCACTATGCACCAAACATTCAATTCTACCAGGATCATCAGGCCATAAAATGTGTAATAAAACTATAAGCACCTCTGTTTTGATTTTTTCACTCTTTCACAATCACTGCCAGCATGTTTAGTTTCACTACCCAGGAAAGAGAGTCTTTTTTTCTAGTTTCCATCTTTTTAGATCCAGATCTCACCACCTAATTAAATACAAGAAAAATTTTAGGCAGCCTTTTAGAAAGACCTTGTGCTATGCAATTATCTTTTTAATGGAAGATTTTTCAGCAGGGATCCCTTGTCCTCAGACTAGACCTGTGAGTACTAGAGATGCCTACTAATACCATGCATGTCTAATTAGATGACTGTGGGTCCTATTCACAAACGTCCCCAGCCCCCATGTGTGCAAATCGCTTTTTGTATGCAAACAATTGTTTCATGAGATTCGTTAAACCCTTTCATTAAAATCTTTTCATCCTGCATGTACTAAGAGGAAATGTTCAGATCATACTCGAGAAAGGTGTATCAGAAAGTCCCAGTCCCACACAGCTTTAAAAGCACAGGCTTAAAAGAAAAAGCAGGGAAGCATGTTTTGAATTTTTACTTTCTCATGAAAGAAATTAATTCAATGTAGAGGAAGGCCACAAGGCACCAGAAGCAAGATTAGTAGCCATGCTAAGATATGTATGTTTAATGTAATTTGCTCTCCTTCCCACAGTGAATACTGCATCACAGAAAAGGTATTCAACTCCAAGCACTACAGCAACTCTGCAGTGTCACCTGACTTTGCATCAAATAATGGAATAAATTCCAACTATTGGAGCACTTTTCAGACTTTCTTGGTTTATGCTATACAATCATCTTGCCAGATATTTTCCATGAGCAAGCACTGGTCAAAAATGCAATTGCTTTCTGACATGCTGGCCAAAGAGAGGAGAGATGAAGGGACAGACAGCAAAACACTTCTCTTGCCTTGTCTACAGCCTGCATGGCTCAGGCAGCACAGCACCTAGGCAGATTATCTCCTTTCAAGGGCACAGCAGATCTTAGTGCTCTGACTTCAGTCATCTTCACTGAAAATCCACCCTCCCCTAATAGGCAAAGAGGGTACTTGAGAGCTGGACGATAGAAAAGCCTGAAGCAAGCTTCCTTTGCTGTCTTAAGACAGATGAGGCTGTTGCACATCTTATAAGATGTATCTGAAGGATACAAAGGTCCCAAAATAACCTTCAATGTCTGATAAACAGATTCTCAAATGAGAAGACTAGCTTTAAGGCTTTGTGACTAATTCTATGTCATGCTGCTATGCGCTATGCTACATTATGATGCTGCAGCATCACAGTAATACCACAGTACTGAGGTTGTGTCTGTTCTGAAGCAGCAGTCTTGGGCTTCGCACACCCCACGTTAGGCATCTTGCAGTCCCACTTTGTCAATTATTCAGGCGCAGTATGTGGAATCTGCACACAGCATAAGAAGGTGAAGGGTGAGCTTTGCTCCTAAAGTGGTAATTAGAATCAGCAGCTTAAGAACTGCATAGTTATCAATTTTAGCCCAATTAAAAAACAGCTTGGATCGAAATTAGAATTATAATTCCATATGACATAACAGTTTTCAGACATGAAACAATCTGCAAGAAGCTGAGTATTTAAGAAACTCAAGGCAAAGAGAAATAACTGCCTTCAGGTAACTTTTTTGCTATTAACAACTCCATTGATTTGTTCCCTGTTATAGATTTTGCTATGGTGTACTTAGTAGACACGAATGCTTGCATACTGTGGAGGAAAATTCAGTCTTCTGATTCGAACATCTAAAGTTGTAATACTGGCTCATAGCAGGTGTAAGGCTTCCACTCTTAGCTTTCTCATTTAAAAATACTAGGGCTCTGATTGAAAGTCTTCAATATATGTTCATAAAAGCCATGGTCTTATGTGAAACATAAGCATGTGCTTTTTCTGTATAAGGTTGGGATCATTCCCAAAAGAGAAGTAAGTATGCACTGTAGAAATTTGCCAGATTTAGGCCTAAGGAAAAAAACCTTCTGTTAAAAAGATTTCAAACATGGATTTTGCATATTAGAAATCACACATTTTCTTCTTGCCTATAGTTAACTGAACACAGATTATCTTAAAAGCAGCCTAAACAGTTTTTTGGCTACTGTAAGAACTGGAAAAGCAGCTTTAACTCTGCAGTTTTGCAATGGAGCAAGTTCAGGGGTTATTTTTATACTTTCTGCTTCGACAAGCATTTTATACACACTATTTCTTTATTTCATTCCAAAAATGTTCACTCCAAATATTTTTTCCATATCTAGCCACAAGATGTTGTTTCTTTTCTAAGAATAAACAATACTTCAGTTTACAAAACTGTCAGTCAAACTCCTTGACGTGAACATATCTTTATATAGTAAAAGCATCCAAAGCCTTCTTGTCTGGTATGTGGTTACAGAGGGGCAGCCCTATTAGGTGGGAACATACTAAGTCAGATTTCCCTACATACCTGATTTCACATACTTACAGAAATTTCCAGTAGAAACCACAGGACTATTTTTCCTTTGTTTCTTTTCTCTTTTTCCTGTTTGCTTTAAACAAGAATTCACTTTTATCTTTGACTCCTCATATACTGAATATAGTTGCTTATGCAAAAGATTCCTGTTGATGCCATATTGAATTTGCATTTCCAGCTTAAGTCAGAGGATTGAACCACCGGAATATTCAAAGTTGTAGCATCACATGAGGTGGGGGGAGGGAGCTTGCAAATTAGCTGTCAAGTTGAATGAAAAGAATAATGACTTAAGAAGCTGGCAGTTAACATTTGATATTGCATTATTGATCCTGCCTGATGGTAAAGATTAAATTGGGTTCATGCTGAAAACTGCATCTACTGCAAATAAGAAGCAATTAAAAAACCTGACACAAAACTAATACACCTCTGAATTCAGAAGGGTGAGACAGTCTTCCACTCAGAGTAATAACAACGTTATGCGTTAAGAAACTAGTAATTTATTTTAATGCTATTAAGCATTTGACACATGGCAAAGCCTAACAGATAATTTCTAAAGCAAGACATGATGC
The DNA here is from genome assembly GCA_025448015.1 of Bolborhynchus lineola. Classification (NCBI taxonomy): domain Eukaryota; kingdom Metazoa; phylum Chordata; class Aves; order Psittaciformes; family Psittacidae; genus Bolborhynchus; species Bolborhynchus lineola. The sequence continues at coordinate 2,536 of JAOEHX010014024.1, read as the reverse complement.
ATATTGTGGGCCATTTATGTGCTTATAGCTATTCTCTGCTGACAAACAAATACTAGTAGTTTTAGAAATTATGCACTTAACATACACAAGGAAATATAGGAAAATTATACCAAATACTACGTAGGCTCGTTTATTATTATATCTTTGCCAAAAGGCTTTCAAACACAAAATCTTTTGCTACTGGTTTTTATGGTACTGCCTCACTTTTGTCTTCATGAAGTACATTAAAGGTTGTATTTATGGCAAGAGGAAAAAAAAGACAGCAGATGTAGAGGAGGGGGCTGGGCTGATTTGAAGAGCTGACAAAAAAAATACCAACTTGTTTTCTTCAGACCCTCCCCCCACCTTACTTCCCATACAAAGTATCTGCAATACCAAGAAAGTCACAACATCAATGACAAGGTGACAAAACCTCAGCTGAACAGGGATGACTTGATAACATTTAATATTCTCTGCCTTTGATAAATTCCAAATGTCAGATTTTGTTGATAAATTCACTTTAATCCAGCCTTTTAACTTGTCCTTCTTACCTATAGGAATTGCTCCTTATACATTTAAATGCTATGTTTTTATAGACTGCTATGTTGACTACAATTTCAAATAAGAAATTGCAGCAGGAAACATTTAATGAGATGAGCAAGGATCTTCATGGCTGCAAGAACAGACAACTCCCCTCCCCCATTTACCTTCTGCAATGGGTTAAGTAACAAAACTTATAAAATATAGATGATGGAAAACTGAAGCCTTTGAGAGAACAAGATGATGGCATCATGTGCAGCATACAGTATTTGTGGGAACAATGCACATATACAGAATGAGCTGTTTAATTATTATTTTTGTATTACATGCAAGTATTTCACTAGCTGCTCAAAGGAGTAATCAAAACAAAAAGGATTGCTCATTTTAAAAAAGGAAAACAAACACTTATCTATTAAGGACTGGACAATTTCCTGTGCATCAGCTTTTAAAACTATGCATGTGGGAGTGTGGCTTCAGCTTTTACGTGTCTTCTTTTGGTCTTGTTTTCTATAACTGATTAATGTCATGAATGTCAGATATGCTTCCGAGAAAAAACAAGGGGAACAAATACACTGACCACTGAAAAACTCTTGCTGAATAAAACCAAATTCAGAACACAATACCCAACAAGAGTAAATAGACAAATATGTGACTATACTTTTACTAGTATCAGAGATACAGTGCTGTCTTTTAATGAGACAGAACATGTAAAGCACAAGTAAATTCTCTCTAACAGGAAATGTATGCGTGAATGCCAACACCTGCTATCCAGTTTCCTGCAGAATTTCCAGGGAGGTCAAGCATGGAAGTACAGCACCAGTGGAACTGGGATACAGTTTTTAGACTGGGATTTCAAGTCACCCGAAGAACACAGATAAATAACAATTGTACAGCTGAGTTTAGTGTATCTAGCTTGCTAAGTGTATGTTTGTAATACTCAAATGTTATTGCACAGAAACCTCAAGCTGGTGTCACTCCAAACTCCCAGGCTTTTAAAGAATACTACAGCACAAAAGAATTTCATCCTAAGAGTAGCACAGCTCCAACATTTTACCCAAGCACACCTTAAAAAACCTTAAACCACAACACTAGCTCAGGTATGATGCCATGTTGACATGTTATCTGTGCTAGAACTAGCACAATTCTGTACTGCTTGCTCAGGATCTGAACCCTCATTTCACATACACTTTTCCTCCACAGACCCCTAAGAAATTTCAGAAATGTCAAGGTCACTATCCCATTTAGGTTCCCTATAGCATAAAGACAATGCTAGATTTCTATACTGAAATAAATTATGGCTCAGACCCTGTTTCTATACCATTTTGGAAGCAGTTTGGCCTATGTCATACAGGGAAGACATGCTCTGTACTTTAAACAGTCAGAGCAGCCTCAGAGGAAAAAGCATGCAAATGCATCACAGCTAAACTGTAGAGCTCCTTCTTATCTTCATTTACATTTTTAACTAAAGCTAATGACGCAGATGTTCAATGTCTAGCCAAATTCTTCACTAAGACTGTAGAATCAAAGGCAAAGCTATGTGTTTGGACAAGTGTTTCTAAAACAACTAAAAAGTTGCAGCTCACCCATCTTCTTGCACTGAGTGACTTTTTGAAGCAAAGGAAGAATTATGCACCTCCCTGCATATAGCAGAAATGCCAAATGCGTGGGAATGTAAACAAACTCTACTGGATGATTCCATGGATTCCTAAATGTGAGATTCCATGTTAGGGTTTTGAATTTGAACTCCTTAAAAGTATAAATGAAACTAGTTTGTACTTAACAACTATATGCAATATTCACTGCATTTAACAATATGACTACAGCACCTATATGCACCCTGCAACTCAAAGTATAGAAAACATTTATAAATATTTTCCAAGCAAAACTTGCATATATGGAGTCTAATAAATCAGTACACAGCATACCAACATCAGACTTGCCTGAAAGATGAGGACTATGGTCATGATTTACCTACTACAATGTATGTGGTATTTTTATTCAGGAGACAAAGCCACAT
>JAOEHX010014023.1:0-22741 GCA_025448015.1 Bolborhynchus lineola | reverse complement strand
ATGGCGGCCCGCGGCGCGGCGAGGCGAGGGGCTGGCGCCGGGGGGACCCGCGGGCCCGACCCGCAGGAGGAGCCGCCGCCTCCGCTTCAGGCAGTGCTGGTCGCCGACAGCTTCAACCGCCGCTTCTTCCCCATCTCCAAAGACCGGCCGCGGGTGAGAAACCTCCCCTGCCTGCCGCTGCCTCCTCTGGGCCGGGTACCCCGGGGCCGCCTGTCCCGGGCTGCCCTAGAGAAGAGAAAGCTCCGGGTGACCTTGGAGCAGCTTCCAGTACCTCAAGGGGGCCTACAAGAAATCTGGAGTGGGGCTTTTTATTAGGGCATGTGGGGATAGGAGAAGAGGGAATGGTTTTAAACTGAAGTAGGGTAGATTTAGATTAGGTATTAGGAAAAATTCTTCCCTGTGAGGGCAGTGACACACCCAGAGAAGCTGTGCCTGCCCTGGCAGTGTTCAAGGCCAGGCTGGACATGGCTTTGAGCAACCTGGTCTAGTAGAAGGTGTCCCTGCACGTGGCAGGGGTTGGAACTTGGTGAGCTTTAAGGTCCTTTTCAACCTAAACCATTCTATGATCTTGCAAAAAGCAGAGTGCTGGCTGGTGGTCATGGTCAGGCCCACAGTTGTGGGGTTACCTGCAGTGAGAGCCCTGGGCTGTGTTTGGGAGAAGGTAAGGTACCTCCAGCTGCTCTTGGTAGGCTCTGGAGTGCTCCTGGGTGCCAGCATCTGCCCCGGGGCTCAGGCTGTCCCCATTGCCACAGCTTTTCCTGCCATTCCCTATGCTGTGGAAGCTTTTGGCCAGTTCTTCTCACTTATGAGGGCTTATATTTCCTGCTGGAGAGGCAGTGAGGATCTAATTGCTGCGTTGGTGCTGTTTGCTTTTCCATATGGCAGGGAAAACTGCTGTTTGCTTTTCATCTGTTGCAGATGAAGGAATGGCAGTGGTTTTGGACAGGCTTATTTCTAACAGGGGAAAGAAACAAAATCCTTGTCCTTGCAAGCAGTGCTGGGTAAAAGAATATGGCCGGGAAAAACGATGGAGAAAGCACTTTAATTATCCAGATCAGAAGGCTGTATGTTAAAAGAAACAGCACTTCTGGAGCACGTAGGTCTGAGCAATTATCTTAACTTGTTTGCTGATCTAATGTTTGTGTTAGTCATAATTAATACATGCAAGCTCAGGCTTGAAACGCAACAGCACCAAAAATGAATTAAAGAATAGTATGAGATCACTCAGCTGTGAATCAGTAACTCAGTTTAAAAGCATAGCTTGAATCTCGAGGCAAGAGAAAACTCACTTCACTGTAGGTTGGATTTTTTTCCTCTTGTTTAATTTTGGACACTTGTGTTCCTGTGGCTTCTTCATTCATGTCTGACAGGTTTTTCTTGAAGCAGTTAAAGCCTGAGTCAGGGAATCATCACTCTGGGATTTATTTCTTCTCCTCCCCCCACCCCCAGCAGTGCTGATGTTGAGGTATAAGAGTGTTTGTTCAGTTTTTTATATCTTTGGTTTTGGTTTGGTTTATTTTAGGCACTTTTACCTATGGCAAATGTGGCCATGATTGACTATACCTTGGAGTTTCTAACAGCAACTGGAGTGGAAGAAACCTTCATTTTCTGCTGTTGGAAATCAGCTGAGATAAAAGAGCATTTACAGTAAGAATCTCTTCTTCTTTTTAGCTTCATTGTAGAAAGGATTCTTCTGTCCTTCAACAAGATTCAAAGGTCTCACTAGTTCTTCTGATGAAAACTGTGCAAAAGATTCCCTTTCACCAGTTGTCTCCTAACATACCTCAAAAAAGACCATTTCTCTTGTGAAGGAGTGTGGTTGTGCAGTGTATTAAAAGGGTTGAGTGATTTGGGACTGCATTTATATTAGCACTTAACTTTTCTTGTCTAAAAGCAGGGATTTCCTGTGGGAAGCTATTTAAATCAGAGTATCACCCTTTGTGTTATGCCCTGTCTTGGTATGCCATGCAGCATATGGAAACAGCTCTCTCAGCAGCTTTGCGTCTGTATGCTGCAGGTTTGCAGGCTACAGAGAAACCTGCAGCATGTGATCTTTTCCATGCCTGAGGTACTGCTTTCAGTTACCTGCTGTGTGCAAATGAGCATACCGAAGCCTGTTGATAGTGGGGTCATTGCAATAGGATTCTCCTTGCATTTACTTACAGGTGTTGTGTGCACTGGGGCACAGTGTGTTCTCTACAGGAATATCCTTTTTACACTTCCCTAATGTGTTTTTACTCTTCCAGAAAATCCAAGTGGTGCCGCCACACCTCTCCCAATACGGTGCGCTTTGTCACTTCTGACCTGTACCGCTCCCTTGGTGATGTGCTGCGCGATGTTGATGCCAAATCCCTTGTTCGTTCTGACTTCATTCTTGTCACTGGAGATGTGGTGTCCAATTTCAATATATCCAAAGCCCTGGAAGAGCACAAGTAGGTGTAGAAAGAGTGTATCCTTGCCTGGTCTACTGAGGCTCTGGGCTGTAGCATTCTGAAGAGTGATTTTAAAGTTCTGCTCTTCTGTTTCAGATTGCGTCGTAAGATGGAAAAGAACATTTCTGTGATGACGATGATATTCAAGGAGTCTTCACCTGGTCACCATGCCAGGTGCAAAGAGGATGACATTATTATTGCTATGGACAGTGCGACAAACCGTGTCCTTCACTACCAGAGAACCCAGGGGCTTAAACGATTCCACTTTCCTATGGTACGTCTGGAACTGGATGGATGGAAAAGGCCTGTGGTAGTGAAGCAGCCTACCTCAGGGAGGTGCCCCTACTTGAATGAGGGCTGGGGAGAACTGTGCTTGCTGCTTCTTTTGGAGGAGCAGGTGGTAGGAAGTAGCTCTTGGTAAACTGGCTTTTTTTTTTCTTTTAACCATTATTTAAGGCTTGATGAAATTGTGCGGGACGCATATTTGGGGCTCATTTCAGAGTTTGAAGATTTGTGGTTTTGCAGGGGTTCGCAAATTGGGATGCTTTACCGTTATCATACACAAACCATTTTGAAGCAGCACTGAATCTGATACAGGTGGTTGAATAACAGCATGTGCAAGGAGTAGTACCTCCTCTTACTTCTGCCTCTACTGTTCTAATCATGTAGTGAATGCTCTGCAGATGTCTGTGGAGGCACTTTCTCCAGTGAGATGGGTGGACCTTTTTTTCAGTTCAAAACTAAGGCAGTGATTATATGGCATTTTCATCCTCAAATCAGTAATCAGTAGGTTATTTCTTACCTTTATATGAAAGCATCAATCACTGTAGGAAACCAAAAAAGGAAAAAAAACAAGACAAAAAAACCCCATCAACAACAGGAAAGCAACCCACAGCTGTAAAAATCCACATTGGGTATGAAAGCTAAGAATATTGCCAGGAGCCTCCTGGAGGAAAATGATTGTTTGAACTACAAGCTGTTTCTTGAAATGCTGTACTTTGTAAGGACAAGGGCAGTCTCTGCTGGCTTACCCACAGCTCTGTGTATGACCAGGCTGTGCTTGCTAAGCTAAGGTCTCAGTACAGATTTTTGTGATCTTCAGAACTTCAGCTAGTTCAGAATTCAGTCAGTGCTGCCACTGGCTTATAGAAGGCTTTTGGGGTTCAGTACTGCATGAGGCACTCAGATCATATGAATTTTTTCCTCTTTCAGAGTCTGTTCCAGAACTCTATTGAGAATGTTGAGGTGCGCCATGACTTGCTAGATTGTCATATCAGCATCTGCTCTCCACAGGTGAGCTCTGCCCATCTGAGGGTCCAAGATTCAATCTGAATTGTTCTCTTTGTCCAACTGGTGTGCAGGGGGTATATGTGGTATGAGGATAATAGGTTTGGAATCAGAACTCCCAGCTGTGCTCAGTGACTGAACAGAAAGCCTGAGTGATCATGTAGCACTGCTCTGCAGATTGTCTGGTGCTCAGTCTGTATCTGGCATCCACAGCTTGAGCTTGGGCAGAACTAGGCAGTGAATGCACCAGTACACTGTCTGATTTGGCATAGGATGGAGCTATTCTGGAAAATACATGAATTCACTTTGAGCATAGTAACATCTGTGCAGCAGAGGTGATGGCTGTGCTGTGGAAAAGTGTCACTACTTGCAAGCTGGTAACATTCAGGGTTATTCCAGCCTAGGTTTGCTAATATCTCTTGCACGTCTGAAAAAGTTGGTCTGCAGCCTTCCTTTGGGAGAGAAACTGCAAAGTGAGGCTGGGCAGATTGCTTGAAAATGCAGTGTTTTGCCCCTTCTGTAAACCAGAGTCTGTCCATAGTCTCCATTAGGAGGAGGAGATGGGAAGGTCAACACTCATAGCAGAAGGAATCAAAGCTTTATTCAAGGCAAGAGCATCACTTTCCTATACTGTATAACTTGGCTGAGAACCACTGGATAGCCAGTAATTATCTGGCTTCCCTGGCAATGTTTTCTGCTAAGCATATTATTTCCTTATATTTTATTCCTGGCAGGTGGCTGAGCTGTTCACAGACAATTTTGACTACCAAACACGGGATGACTTTGTGCGTGGTCTGTTGGTGAATGAGGAGGTAAGGAGAGGGGTGTTACCAGGCAGATCCCATTGCCTTGTGTTAGAGAATCTTCTGATGTGTTTCTGCCTGTCTCCCAGGTCCTGGGAAACCAGATCCATATGCATGTAACAACAGAAGAGTATGGTGCCCATATATGCAACTTGCTAATGTACGAAGCTGTATGCTCTGACATCATCCGGCGCTGGGTTTATCCTTTGACTCCAGAGATGAACTTCACTGATGACAAGAATCAGAGTTATACCCATTCTAAACACAACATTTACCGAGGAGTCGATGTTAGCCTTGGCCAAGGCAGTGTGTTGAAAGAGAATGTACTCATTGGGCAGGGAACAGTCATTGGCAGCAACTGCTCCATAACAAACAGCGTTATTGGACAGAACTGTAGGATAGGTGAGTACAACAATGGGGAGCATGAAGTCTTGCCAGGAAAGGGCACGGTTTGTTGGGATTTTGTTTTTAAAGTGCATTTGTCTCAGAGAGGATGATACGTGGGTACCAATTGAGTTCTAGTGGTGAGAAAGGAGAAGAACTTGGTTTTGCAGCAGAGGAAATAGGTTAAAATTCTCAGGTACCATAACGATGCTGAAAGGTGGAAGGCACTTCATGCAGACAAGTTGTTTCAGCAGTAGAGAATGCATAGCCTTTGCTGATCTGAGATTATTGCCCACCAATATCCTACAAATGTCCCTGGATTTGTGAGCTGCCTGGTACTCCTTCCTAGTTTTGGCTGGACTTTTTTTGTGATTTAGCTGTATTTGGGCAAAACCAAGATGTCAGTTGTTACTGTAAACTGAAGTTATTGTAGTGAACAAACAAATCTTAGCTTTGGATAAGTAGTGGCCATAAGCCACTAAGACAAATTTTCACCTTTCATCTAACATCCATCACACATCAAGGGCATTGGTTTTCAGTAAGATACTTTCTAATGGACTCAGGAGTGTGGGAGAGCAGCAACCTCCCTGCTGACTATATTTGTGCTTGGTGATGTATAACAGGTGATAAAGTCACTTTGGATGGAGCTTTTCTCTGGGACAAAGTACACATAGCAGATAACGTGGAGATCTGCCATTCTGTTATCTGTGATGAAGCTGAAGTGAAGGAGAAAGTAAAGCTAAAGCCTCACTGTGTCCTCTCTTCTCAGGTGAGCTCTATTTATGTTTGTTCTGCTTTCTGCCTTTCTTGGCAGTTACTAGACTTACACTAGACCTTACCAGAATACAGGGCTGCTACAGGCCTTTTTGCAGAGGTGAGGGATAGATATTGCTTCCACCTTTTTCTTCCTTTTGTTTGGCTAGGGTAGAATGGTATGTGATTTAGCAGTACTGATGTCTTCAGTTATACTTGTTAGTATAAAGCTGTCTGGAGCAGCTGTTGTCCCTGCAGGTGAGGTATGAGGAGGCAATCAGCATATTTCTTCATTAAAATATGTTACATGTACTTGCAGGTAGTAGTAGGTCCTGGCATCACTCTTTCTGAGGGCACAGTGATCTCTCTGCACCCACCAGATGAGGAGGAAGAGGATGATGACCAGTTCAGTGATGATTCTGGTGTTAACAAGGAGGAAAGCAAAGTGAGACTGAAAGGTATGAGAACCTCTAGCTCCTTGTGCTCAGGCTATGCAGAGGGCTTTGCCTTCGATGATCTTTTGGGGTCTTTCCCTCCCCCATTCTAGATTCTGCAGTGCCAGGCTGGAGATACTTGCTGCACACAGCTTGGACCATGTATGTTTTCAGTAGGGCAAGCAAGGATATTCAGCTGAAGTTGGACAATGAAATGTACCTCAATACTGCAGTATTAAAATCTTTGGAGACTCAACTGTTTTCCATTACTTTTTTTTTTTTTTCCCAAGAGTGAGAGCTTTGTAGGAGATAAAAGCAGAAGTTGGAAGGGATGTTCAGTTCAAGGCAGGTTGCAAGATCTGTGTCCTTGTACCTGGACTGTGTCCAAGGACTTTGTCCTTGTGAAATACTGTTTCTACCAGTCTGGATTTGTCAAGGAATCTAAACATGGTCAGCTCAATGTTGCTGCTCTAGGGAGGAGTAAATCAGTCACTTGCCAAGGCAAGTGAGAACATAAAAGCTGAAATCCGTATGCGTCTGCAGGGATGCCAGCTCCTTCCTGATGAAGGATATGTAAGGGGCAGTAATGTGCAAGTTATACCAGTCTATTTCAGGTTTGCCTGTAAGCAGATCTGGTACATCTACCTCCTAATCTCTTTCTTTTTCAGGATACAATAAAAAGGATGTAGGCTCAGAGGGCAGAGGCTATCTCTGGAAAGCAGATGACAAGAATGAAGAGGATGAAAAAGAGCAGAGGCAGAGCCTATGGGGTGAGGAAAAGTGTAGTATGGTCACCTGAGGATGGACAGACAAACCTGTGTCAGGGAAACTGCCTGAGTGGGATGCTGATAACTTTGTCTAGAGTAAGAGCTGGGCTTTTTGAAGCAGTCTGGTTTCAGATATATGTGCATGGAGGCAAGTTGAGAGGTGAAAGCAGATGGTGGACCAGATTCTCTTCTGTGCTCTGTGGAAGTTGCTTATTATACACTAACACACAGAGGTGTCTGTGTGGAAGTTGTTTATTATACATTAACAGAGCTCTCCATGCAGTGAATGGTGCACTATGTGATGCCCTCCCTTAGAGGGGAATATGCTTTGGCTATTCTGGGTACTGCTGGCTTTCTTCCTGCTAGTGACAGCATCTGCTGACATTGTTCGATCATGAGTCATCAGCCTGCTCAGAATGTATTTGCTTCTATCCCTGTGCTTTGTTGTCTGCCTGCATACTCTTAAAAGTCCCATTATCCTGGTGGCAGCTGTAGTATTCTCTCTGCAGCAAATCTAATCACATGGACCTATAAGTAGAAGCTTCCTTGCAAGGACAGATAGTTGCTGACTTGGTTGGGATGTCCCTAAAACACCTAGTTCCTTATGCATATGACAGCTGCAGCTTTTGAGCATTGAATGCTGCATCTTCTCTCCTACATCAGGCCCAGCTCTGCATTCAGAGGAAGAGAGCGAATCAGACAGTGACCTGAGCATGGGCTCTGAGGAGCTGGATAGTCGGGCCGCATCCCCTCAGCTAGATGACATCAGAGGTGAGAGATGGGCTCTTAAGAAGTGTGGTGAGCTTGCAGATAATGCTGTGACTGAGATTTGTGCTGCTTTCTTAGGTATATGGGAAAACTTGTGGATATCTATAATACGTTCTTTTCTGATCTCACTTCTGCATTTTCTACATAATGTAATTTTTTTTTTAATTTCCCCTGTATTGCTGTATACCTGAGGTAGGCAAGGATGAGAAGCTAGACAGAGAGCCTTCATCCTTCTCACTCCTCATCACTGGGCCTTCACAAAAGTGACCTCCCTGAGTTATCTGTTTAAATGGCACCGTCATTGCCTAAACTCAGAAATTGTGTGAAGGTCCAGCAGAGTTGCCATGTGCGGACAGTTCAGTGCTGTAATCATGCTGGAGAATTAAATGTCCTTGTAGGAGCTGCCTCTTTTGGCAGGTACAGTTTGGTTTTCTGTTTTGGTAAGATTACTCTGGATTTGAGAGGTGCTCAAGGCAAACTGGGAATAAAAGCCCTTTTCACATTAAGGTATCTCCCCAAAGGAAATGAAACCAATTAATTTTAGGTTTGAATTCACATCTTTAGGGGAAGATGAAGTTTTTCTGAGTAGGTAAGGCTAGATTGTGAAAGTGCAATAGAAAGTATGCTCTAAAAAGTTGCAGAGGTAAATAGCTTTGCAGTGGTTTGTGTGGATAGGTCAATGATATCTAGTAGGTTTTCTCTGTGTGAGTTATATTCAGCTGTTTATAGTTGATGTGGGTTTGTGCCAGGTTACAGAGAACAAATAGACATTTGTGTCAGAATGCTTCCTTTAATGGCATAGTTTCTTCAGTAATGAACAGCTTGAAGAATCTGTGCTTTTCCCTCTCATATCTAACTGCCTGTCCTTTCTTTCATTAGTTTTCCAGAATGAGGTTCTGGGTACATTACAGAGGGGTGAAGAAGAAAACATTTCCTGTGACAACCTGGTCCTGGAAATCAACTCCCTCAAGTGAGTATTTCCTTAGGGATGCTGTCCCTTATGCTGAACAGTTGGGTTTGACAGTGGATCTAGAAAAAAGAGGAGAAACCATATATGATTGTTAAACATCAGTTTCATTAGTATAGAGCATGGGAAAAGCAGATTAGAGATCATGACTGAATGCCGACAGGAGTTGATGGAAAGTACCAGCTGTGTCTATAGCATCCTTAGTGGTTAGGCTTTTCCTGCCCGAATTCTGTAATGAGAGATTGAATTGCTATTAAGTAACTGTGGACTGAAAAGAGCAAGCCAGTTCTTGGCACAGACTGCCTGTAAGTTCATGCAGGGGCTCCTGCTTTGTGCATTGCAACATTCAACCAGCTGCTTGCAGCTGGGGCTCTGCTCTGGTGTGGCTTGTCCACTCTGTTTTTACAGCAGCAAGTCTAGAACGTGTAATCAGAGTGCGTTTTACCTACTATTTCTCAAATACAAACCTGTTTCTCTTCTCTTTTGCAACAATTCCTACAGCATTCTCGTAAATGTGAGGGTGCTTTCCCTGCACCAGCTTGTTCCACTGTGATAGCAGACTTTCAGGATTTGTGGCCTTCTGCAGGGCCTGATGCAGTCCAGGGTGGTTTTATTGCCTGAATATTTGGAAAAACAAACAAAAAACAAGTTTGGAAGATGAAAATTAAACCTTCTGCCGTATCTCTGTGAAGAGACATGGTCTGCAGAGATCAGATATTATATGAAGTGTGTTGGGGGGGGTTGCCTTTTTCATTGCAGGTATGCATATAACATTGGCCTGAAGGAGATGATGCAGGTGCTCAGTAAAGTGATCCTGGAGTTCCCACTGCAGCAGCTGGATGCAAACCCGGACTCGCAGAACTATTTCTCAGCATTACTTCCTGTGAGTTCTGCTCCATCTGACGTTTCTCTGGGCTTGACTTCTAGTATGTAGGAGTCTGTCCAGATTCCCCAGGTGTTTCCTGGATGAGAATTCTTTTTGGTTAAGCCTGAAGCCACCTGAACTCTTAGAATTCATGAGCCTCTTTGTCAGCTATAGAAGTGAACTGAAACTGTTGTACCTGCCCAGAACTCATCTGAGACTGTAGGTGTGGAGAGCTCTTCTTCAGTACCCATGGTTGTTTGTTTCCTGTGTGTGATAGTACAAGTGTATCACTTGCAGAACTAAAAGGGGGATCGTCAGAGATGCCTTTACAGGCTTGCATTCCAGGAACCTGGCTCAAATCCATCATAAGCCCTGTCCCTGGGGCAGCAGGGAGTGCTCCTTTCCCAATGGGATCCTTTCCAAGGTCTTGCTAATCTGTGTAGTGAAACTGGTGCCAATTTTTTTCCAGCCAAGTGCAAAGGCATGATATTGTCTCCTTTGAAGATACAGAATTCTGCTGTGTCTCTAAAGGAGTTGTATAATTGGGTGAGAACAATTTCTGTTTCCTGACTTAAGGGAGACAAAATAGGGTAGGGTCTGCTTTAAAAAGCAGGCTGTCTTAATGGTTTTGTTGATCCAAGCTGAAGCCATTGTAGGTTCTTTGTCTCTTTGCTGTAGCCCATTTATATATTTGGCTTTGAAAACTAAAGATTGCAGAGGTGCTTTTTCAGAGTGAGTGGGCCTAACACTTGTTTGGGAAGGACTAAGTTAATTTTTTTAGGAGATGGAGCTAAAGAGGAACATTAGACATCCTCATTAATACTTCCTCTGAGGAAGTACGTGCTTTCTATTGATGGGGAGGGGTGGAAAACTAATTTTTCGTTATGTGGGTGTAAGCATGGCACTTACTTCATCTCCTGGTCATGTAGAAATGTCTTCTGTAGAAAACATCCACGTGAACTGATCTGCTCATCAGATAGCTTAGTGAGATTTTGCTGTTTGCTCTGTTGAAATTCTGCTTGCTTTTGTTCATTTTTCAGTCTCTTTTCTTGAATAGCATGTCCTGTCCTGGGAAGAGAATTGCAGGAGGAAGACTGAAGAGAATGTGTAGAGCAGGTGTTAAGAGTCTTAAGTGGAAAGCAGTACATGTAGACAACAGGTTGTATGGAGTTGGTAGCTGTATAGGATGGTGGTGTGGTGTTTTTTCTTTGGGTTTTGTTGTTATTGTTGGTTGGTTGTTTTCCAGCTAGGATATGGCATCTCTGTCTCCTAGGTAGGGCTTCTAGTCCAGCATGATTAGGACAGGAGGACTTCACTTTAGCACCCAGTCAGAAGAGGTTCTAGTCTGGGATAAAGGATACTGCATAAATGCATAATGACTTGCATAATTGCCCAAACCCCCTTAGAAGCTGAAGACAATGGAAGTACCTGAACAAGGGCTTACCTCTGGGTAATTTTGCCCATAAATATTTCATCAAAAAAAAGTTGATGCTCATATTTAACAGCAGAGACAGCAAATCAACTCACCTTTAGTGCAAAGCAGTAATCTGAAATTCAATAATCTGAATAAAGTGAATAATATGTAATATTGAGGGTGACCATGCCCCATGTCATGGTCAACTGGAATTTCTCTAAGCAGAGAATTGTGTGCCATGTGCATTTATGAGACACAAATTATCCTTAGTTCTATCATTTATCAAACCTGTTGACCATTGTGGCAGCCAGTTTCTCCAGATTTTCCTTTATAAAGAACAATCAGAAAGTTTCTTTGAGATCCTTCCCTGGGACAGTTTTGCACTTTGGGTGTTTTTACTGTGTGCAGAACTGTGCTAGCTTTCTGTACTAAAACTGGCAGGAAGGCAGTATCCTGGTGGAATATACTGTTAATGTTCAACTGCACGCATGATGTTAGTCACTGTAACAATAACCCAATACATTTGAGTTGGTGTGCCTCTTAATAGAGGTAGTGAATCAGCCCTCAAAGGCTTTTAAAACAGGTGTCAATAGTCTTCCTGGGCAGCAACTTTGTGTATTTTCCAACAGTGCTCTAAAGAGAAGGGACCAGTTCTTCAGGCAGAACATGCATGTTTGTACAGCACCTGAAACAGTGTTTTTTCCTCAACTTCTCATTCTGTAGTTAGTAGAAAGTACACTCCATTAATTTACCAGCTTTTACTTACTTACACCCTGAGAATCCCAAACAGTAACTTGGTATATGTTGGTATATAATGAAAGTGTGCATCTGAAGCGTGTAGCTATGAAGGTAAAAAAGCCTCAGTCAATACTGATATTAGGTGCAGATCGGCTTATGACTGTTTACGTATGACAAAGTGTTATTTTCCACAAGATGGGAATATATGCATTCTGAGAGTCATGAATACCAGAAGCCCACTGAACTTTACAGAACTGTTTTATGTTTCTCACTCTTTGTAGCTCAACTCTAAGAGATGCTGAAGGAAGATGGGTTGATTGTGTAAGAGTGATGGTAGAGTGGTCCCAGGCAGCTCAGGAAGGGGAATTGTGGAAATGCCATAGTTATGATGTATGATTTGACTTGAAACCACAGTATGTGCTTTGAGGTGCTCGTCCCTGAGCATGAAGCTCTTAAGTGTTGCAGCAACCTTATAAAACAAGCGTCCGGTAAAGAATATGCCCATGGGTATTTTTCAGATGAAACATGGAGGCTTGAGAAATAGAGTTATGTCAGGCATCTTGTTCAGCTCTTGTACAAGTTGTAAAGCAGAGATGGTACAGAAAACCAGACCTCTCCTAAAACTGTAGATGTAGCTTGAGCAAACACAGCTGAAACTGCTGATAAATTGAAGACTGTGCTTCTGTTGTCACTGAAGTAGTATCAAACTACTTATGTAGGTGAGGATGTCTAAAGGGACCTGGGGGAAGCAATGTAACAGTTCAGTTTGCGGAGCTGGCCACTGTCTGCACTCCTGCCTGGCAGCTAGCATGTGTGATGCACCTCTTCAGGTTTTCATTAGGGAGCCTCACTCCATTGTAATGTCGTGCAAACTCAATAGGTTCTTGTTAGAATTGTGTCCATGATTTAAAGGCTTTAACAGAAAGGTGTTATAAAGTATTTCTTAGCTTAGAGCTAACTTGCTAGTAGCTTTGCTACATTTGAGCTGAAGAATTCCAGAGGGAAATGCAGGAGGTGGTTGCAGAGGAGGGACGAGTGTTTAGGATTAAGCATTTTGATGAGGGATAAAATACTTTCGGGAAATGCACCATGCAACCCTCAGTTTTTTGTTGTGACATTATTAGGATCATTCTGTGCTCTTTCTGTTGTTTCTTCAGCCAATTGATGTACTACTATACAGATCAGTTTGTTTGTATTAATCCCCTTCTTTGTTTCTGCTTGAGGCATGCAAATTCCAGCATGGGTGCATAGCAAATGTGTCTGAAGACGTGATGGAGTGTAGTACTATGGAATAGTTGAGCACTGTTTCATAATACAGGCTGCCCTTGGTAGTCCACACTAGCCTGGGCTCTAGCTCCATTATGTGTTCTGGAGCAATCCGTCTGATAGGGCTACTGCCTGTTAACAGTTGTCCTGGGCAGAAAAATGCTGATTAACCTGGATGTAGGTGACTCTGAGCTTCTTCAGTTACTTGTTTCCCTTCAGAACAGAGCAGATGTGTTCTGTAAGGAGCCACTGTTGAAGGCACAGTGAAACAGTATATATGTACAGGCATGCCAGGGATGTAGTTGCAGGAATGCTTGCTGTTGAATTAATCAATTAAAAGAGATATGGAACTCTGATTTAATTTCCTACGTTGCTTATGTAGGATGGTCTGGTCATGATGTGGCCAATGAGGAATTTTTGTATCCTAGTTCTGATACCTTTTAAAGTTGTTATGGACAGGGGTCTAAGTATCTTTATTACCTCCTATCCCAGATTCAGGTAAATCTGTGCTAATCTGCAGAGCTTTCCCTGCTGCTTGCTTTCCAGATATGTATAACAAGGGAAAGAGCTGGGGGGAACTCAGATAGAAATACTGTTTGATGAGGCAGCACCAAAACCTGAAGACTTAATAAAAAATAAGCCTTGGAGGAGAGAACTATGGTCAGCTAATAGTGTAACAACTTCTTGCCCGTCATCCTTCCCACCTGTTCCCTGCAGCAGACTCCAGACTCCAAACGAAGCTATAGGCATACAATAAGTGTGTGACTTGCACTTAGGGACTGCTCCACTGTGTTCCTGTTTTAGGGGGGGGCATTTTGCACTGTCCACTTCTACTCAGCTGGTAATCATCCTGGCACTGTCTTTTTCTTATTTGCTCATCTGCTTTGAAGGAAAGTTCCACTGAAATGTCAGCTGCTCTGTGGAGGGAGGGTTTGAGTAGCATTAACCTGGTACCTCTCCTTATTGGTCTGCTATAAAGTGATTTTGTTTGAGTACCAGGCTCCATTAACACATTTAGTGTGATAATCAAATATTCCATCCAGAGAAGCAAAACCAAGAAAGTTAACAGATATAGAATCATAGAATAGTTAGGGTTGGAAAAGACCTTAAGATCATCTAGTTCCAACCCCCCTGCCATGGGCAGGGACACCACACACTAAACAGTGTCACCCAAGGCTCTGTCCAACCCGGCCTTGAACAGTGCCAGGGATGGAGCATTCACAACTTCTTTGGGCAACCCATTCCAGTGCCTCACCACCCTCACAGTGAAGAACTTCTTCTTTATATGTAATCTAAACTTCCTCTGTTTAAGTTTGAACCCACTACCCTGTGTCTTTTCACTATAGTCCCTAATGAAGAGTCCCTCTCCAGCATCCTTGTAGGCCCCCTTCTGATACTGGAATGCTGCTGCCCTCAGAGCTTTTTAATAAAGCCAGGTCCTGTTTGCACATGTGAGACAGCATCTGTTTTATGGACTGAGTGGGGCAAATACATGAAGTGGTGAGCTGAATGGTTTCTTATAATGCTTTCCTGTGTCAGTTTCTTAGTGCAACACAGCTGAGAAACGGCTGAGTGCACATATCCATCTCGTAGCTCAGGAACTTTTCTGTGTTTTTCCCCTGCAGCTGTTGAAGAACTGGACCCCATTGTTTAAGAACTACATAAAGCGGGCATCAGATCACTTGACTGCCTTATTTGCCATTGAGGAATTCTTCCTGGAACATGACAGTCTCTGCACATCAATAGCTAAAGTGAGTATCCACTCCCAGCTCTGAGGATCTGGTTTTGCTAGACTAGCAGTGAAATTTGTGGTGGCTGCGTAGTCGGCCCATCTGCTTTAGAGGAGAGAATTTTGGGGTCTCAGTGGAGAGGGTGTATAGAAAATCTATCTTTAACAATTGCTTTAAATAAAATTCTGTGTTTGCCTGTGCTTCTGAGGGAGCACAGCTGAGTGTATTAATTACCAGCATGCAGCCTCAAGGGAGCTGTTATTTTGTAGCTTCTAACCTAGATGCCCTTGTTGTGTGACACTGGAAGGGGTGAGGGCAGAGGTCTGCTTTAGGAACAGCTTTACTTCATTTGTCTCTTCATTGTCCCTGGAATCAAACTGCCAAATGGCTTATCCTTCTTTAGAGTGCAAACTGAGCAAAGCTGGGAATAAATATGGGATTTCTTTTTCAGGCTGAGCTACTTATGAAACTGGGAATAAAGGGGAGCTGGTGTGGCTTATTACTTATCTCCCTGCTTCTGGGGGTTTTCAGTACATTCTTCCTCACCCTCCTTCACAGATATTTTTATCCCTGTGCTTTCTGCCCTATCACACTGAGCACATTTGACTTGGACCACAGTAGTGTCTCAGGAAGCCCCTGTCTCTTTTGGAAGAGCTCTCCTACAGCCTGCTTAACTCTGCGTTCCTTAAGAAAGAGTAATTCTAATGTCTGCTACCAGTGCTTCTGGCTTATGGCAAAGCACTTAGGACTGGAGCTAAAAGCCTTCAGTTTGGTGAGCCAAAATGTCCTTGAATTACAGCAATTGTTTGGCATGTGTCCATTGTTCTAGGGGCCTGGGTTTCCCTGGAGGCTGGGAATTGAAATGACACTTCATATTTGCAGTTGGCAGCCAGCTTTGTCAGTGCTGTGCCGCAGGGAGACCAAATGCAAAGTGCCTGCCCTGCCTCAGCACAAAGACACCCTGAAAAAGCATGCCTTGCTGTGCTGGGCAGGAGTTTGAATGACCAATTGCTTTGACACCTGCCATAAGGCACTTCTAAGAGAACTGGCAGAAGGAGTGAGCTTGGGGCAGGGCTGGAGAGCTTGAGGCTCTTCTCTGCACATGTCACTGCTATGCATATGTAGGCCTGCTTAAGAGTTGTTTGTTAGATCTGCTTTGGGAATGGGTTTTGGATGGTTTAAAAGAGTACTTAAGTTACATCTTGAACTGATGTCCTCTGTGGCTGTTTATTGCCCACAGCTCTCAATCGTACCCTGTATCCATAGAGCTGAAGCTGATGAGGCTTGAACTTTGACTCATGATGTGTCACATCATCTAACTGTCAGGAACATAAGGCTTGGTAGGAGAAGCACAGTTATTTTTAACAATAAAAACAGAATTAAGCAAACTGAATGCTTTCTGTTGAAGATAGAGGTGGGAGGCACAGGTTATGTGCAAACTTGGACATGTTCTAGCCCCCAAAAGAGTTTTAGAGAGCCCTCTTGCTCTTTCCTCATTGATGCAGGTGTTGATGACATTTTACCAGCTGGAAATTCTAGAAGAAGATGTAATTCTCAATTGGTTCTCCATGCGGGACACATCTGACAAGGGAAAGCAGCTTCGTAAAAACCAGCGGGTAAGTCCCAAAGGTGTTTAAAGAGGCAGGATGGGGAGGAGAGAGAGAGGGGGGAGACAACAGCTCCTAAAAGAAATTCTGAGTGGAGTTTGGTGCCACTGTCACCTTTTGTGGAGCAGCTGCCGAGACATGGTAGGAGACTAATGCACCAGTGCATTAAACACTAAGCAACAAAACTTTGTTTTCCAGAGCAGACACTTACAGAATCATAGAATAGTTAGGGTTGGAAAGGACTTCAGTGCCTTCTGCCATAATCATCCTGTTTGGATGAGGAATGGAGTTAGGAGGAGGAGGAGGAGATTGTTTTTAGTGGGGTCTCTGTAGCACGAGGCCTGCACTTTCTGGAGCAGCAGCATCGTTTGTCGAAGCCAACACCCATTTGAAATGGGCATTAGGCCAGTGCCCTGTGTGCTGGCCCCATACAATTCCTTTGAAGCTTTCATTCCTGGCTCACCAGCCCCTTCACATATATTTCTAAGCGTTTGTTGTACTGAGTGTTTTCATTTGGCTTGTGTTGCAAGGAGCATATAAACCTCACCCTTCCATCAGGCAGAACTTTGTGCTGCAGTTTGTTTGAGCCCTGTTCCAGTCCTCCTCTGTGCATCTGGAAGAGGAGCAGAGGAAAAAAGCCATCTCTGAAGAACTCCAACTTTGTTTAAAACCTTTGCAAAGTCAGCTCTCAGTGTAGGTCAGCAGTGCTTTCAGCTGCTTATTCGAGCTCAGTTAAAAGGTAAAATGAGCTGCCTTCTTTATAGCCATTTCTCAGGGAGTAGGTTTTTCCCAGCAGAGTTTTCCAAGTATGTCTCATGTAAGTTGCAGCTGTCATCTGTTCTCCCTCAAGTTCTGAAAACTCTCAAACTTTTGCCTTTTTGGTGCGGGGATTGTCTGACTGGAGAAATCTCCCTTGGGAATCCAATCAGTCTGGGTTTGTCCATGGCACTCAGTTGGTTTTCATCTAAACTTCTGTTTCTCTCTCCCTTAATCTGCCTCTATTTCCATGTCTCCTAGAAACATTCTCTTTCTCTTCTTTGTGTGTGATAGTGGTGCTCACTGACATGGTCTAGTTGTTGAGTGCTCCCCACCATCTGTTTGGTGTCACTTGTCACCCAATTCCATTTCATTGTTTCTGCAGCTCCAGAAGTTTATCCAGTGGCTGGAGGAGGCAGAAGAAGAGTCGTCTGATGGCGACCAAGACTGACATGGTGGTTTAGCATGAGAAGAAGCACTCTCACTGCCTTTCTGGGCCAAGTGGGCAGGGCAAGATCAATGCCAGTGCACGGTGTGTAGATGTGGGGCCTGACATTGAAGTGACTGATGATCCCATCGTTAATTGTGTGTTCCAAACTTTGCCACTTCCCTCCCTCACTTGCCCAGTGGCACCTTATGTTGGATGGTTACAACCCAGAATAAAAAACATAGGGAAAGGAAGAAGGTGGTAATAACCTAGAATCCCTTTGGAGCCTGGATATGATATACTATAAACTATCCTTTGGGAGGTCCTTGTTACTAATACAAAGGGAACAAATAGATGCAAATGCTTACAATGCCCTCATAAATCTGTAACTATTGGGGTTGTGAAAGAATGGTCATACAGCTAAGTTATTTGGAGTCGTTGCTTCTGGAGATAAGAGAACTTCTGCTGAAGAGACACTGGTAAGGTTGGTGAGTAGGAGCATATGGATTAGGATCTGTAGTGCAGGACTGGGATTCAAGAGTTCCTGTGCCAGGAGAAGATGCAGTTGCCTGAGGATGCCCAAGGCATTTTGCAGCCTAGAAGGCACTTCTGTGATCTTTCCAGAAGGGGAAATCTTGCCATCTGCCCTGCTAGAATCTAATACAGGGCTGCACAGTATACATCTGGTAAAACTGTGTTTTTTCCTTCTACAGAATAGGATAGTATGTGCTGAGTTCCCCTGCAGGGGTTTGCTAATAGCGGCTGTGCGCTGGTCAGTGAAATGCTGTATGGATCACCACATCTTAGACATGATCTGTCTTCTGTGCGTCCTCACCTTAGCAGACGTGTTTTAGGAAAGTGTTTTTCTTTAACAAAAAGGGAGCAGAGGTGCCTGGCTCCTCCTGCTGCACCAGCTACACTTGTGTTCTGCTCTGAGGCGTTGACTGCACCAGCTGCTTTAAGGAGGATGCAAGTTGCTAAGTTCTGCTCCTGTGTGAAAAGGAGCAAATGGTATTTCCTTCAACAGCATGTGCTTCGTATTTCCACATGATTTCAGTTATACAATCATTCATTTGCTTACTTCATGTCCTTTTATTTATTTGAGAACTTCCCTTCCCTCAGACAGCAGGGAAAGTGCTGTGAATCTGCTGCAAAGTTCTGCAGCCGCAGAGCAACTCAGCATGCAGCTGGGAACAAGTGTGCCTCTGGCACTTTGTTGCCAGCACAGACAATGGGTGGCAGCAGTAAGGCCTTTAAGAACAGCTTCTTGGAAGTGTCACTATGCTGTGTTCTTCCCTGCTCTCCAAGAACAGAGGCGGGGGAAAAAGGCACAGTGAGAATTGGCTTGTGCTCACAGGTGGGTTATTTGTTGGATGTGCTGACCTTGCCTCTGCCCCTTCAGGAAGAGCATGGAATAAATCCTTTGCACGGGGAAATGCACTGGAGCTGCCCACTCAGGATATTTACTTGGTTGTTCTGTGGTGCCACAATTGTCAGTGAGGGGACGGCATTGGAAGCTGGAGACCAGGGATACTGCCTCTTAAAAACTGATGGTCAGGCAGGATGATCTTGTGCACTCACACTATCAGTCGCCAGGACTGTGCATAAATGTGGTTGTTTTCTGACATTGCAAACTCAGTCTTGTACATGTTGGGGAAATAGTTGGTATCTGAATTTTCTGTATCTGCCAATATTTAATTCAGGGAGCAAATAAAAACTATCCTGGTGTTACCAGCTTGTTTGCTTTGTTTGACTTTGAATTGTTTGGCTCCAGCTGTTGCATTTGCCTGAGCAGGGCTTAAGGAGTAAGCAAAATAACTCATCACTACTTTTTCCTCAGGAGATTTTAAGCATGAAATAGGCAGGTGGGGAATCAGCACACCACTGCATTGGTGTAAGTGTTCAGTGATCACTCGTGAGCTCAGTTTACAAATAGAGAACACTTTGTTAAAGCTTCTAAACACAGAATACAAGAATGAGTGAAGCTTGGTTTTGTGCAGGATTATGTTGCAAAAAGGAACTTAAAATCCTATGAAACCTGTTACCCATTACCATGATCAGCATCAGTAGGAATGTTGGCTGTTAGGTGCTGTGTCGTGCCCTCCTCATACTGGGGAGTAAGAACTGGCTGAGAGAGGAAAGGACAGTTACAGGGCACTTGGTAAAACCATTTGCAAGCCAGCTGCAAGACGTGGTAATTTTAAAATCCCCTTGGACATCTTAATACTATTTTTTCCTTCTACAGTGTACAGATGGCTTAAAAATGCATTTAACATGTAGCTCTGTAAAAGTCTGGATTTTGCCACAGGCTCTTGATTCTTTGTGCCAAATAACAATTCCACTTTTGTTTTTTTCCACATTTCCTCCTTTGCTCCATAGTAGCCAACTTCTTCATGGTGTGAGCTGCTTTTTTATCCAGGGGATAATGTTCTGCGGACAGATATCCTTACTCTTCAGGCCTTGGTGGGATGGGGTGTGGTTTTGCTACTTTTCTGGGATAGAGTAGCAAAAAGGAGATAAAGTAGGACTCTTAATATTCTCCAAGATGGCATTGTGGTGTGGTGCAGCATCCTTATGGGCAGGTAAGTATAGACTTTTTAAAGGAACATAAATTGTATTAAGTATAGGGTGGGCTTGATGCTTTCTGTTGCTTTCAATCAAGATTTATGTTTGGCTTGAAATGCCTTTGAGAGCAACCTTGATTGTGCAACCCACGTTTTTGAGCAAGGTAAGCATAAAGTATTCTTATTTCTTCCAAGGCCATAGTAGTCAAGTGTCTGACTTCCTATCTGAAGAGGATGGATGGATGGATGTCACTTTGTTCCTGTATCAAATCCATAACTTCAGTTAAGGAGTGTGCCTTTTAGAAAAAGATAATTTTGTGTTGCTTTAAAGTTGTAAATGATGGAATTTGAGTACGTCCACCTCTGCTTTGTGCTGTTCTGAGATGCACTAAAATGCCTAGAGCCTGTTTACTCTGTAAGGAGAAGCAATGCTACCAGTGCTGCAATATTTAAATGTAGGCATAGGCCAACAGGCTGTGTAGAAACTGTTGTGGACTTGTAGTGCTCAGCAGGATCCCCTACTGCTGATTTCTTTGGCTCTGTGTTTTTTAACCTCCATTAGGAGTGAGTCATACTTCACAAGACCTCTGTAAGCAGTTAAATCAATCTGTCGATTAAGTTCATTCAATCACTTGGCCTGTTCTGAAAGAAAAGGCAGCTGTAGCAATGAGATTTCTTCCACCTCCACACTGGGGGTGTGTGGCACCCCTCCTCTGGGCTGCATGTGCTCCCTCAGGAGCTCAGCACTTCAGGAAATTGCCCTTTTGGTAACAAAGGTGTCTAACAAGTATGTACAGGCTCCAAGGTGCATCCACAGCTGTGTGGGAGGCGGGCAAGAAGGTGGCCTGTCAGGGGAAAACTATAATTCTTCCTCAGAGGCCCAGCTTTTCGGGCAAGGAGGTGTTACAAAAAGACTTTCAGGTTATCTCTGTCAGGGCTGACACAATAAGAAGCAGCTTAAACTAAACTTTTCCATTCCTGACCTGGATTCTTCTTTCCAGGTACGCCAGCTTTTGCCTCAGAGCTCTGAGCATGAGGAAGTGACAATCTTCCAAGAACTGATGTGGAAACATGGGAGAGCCTCATGCCTCTTACAACTTGTGCTTACCTGAGGTCTTCCCTTGATTATCTTTTTTCTTTAATTTCATGTCAGAGTCCTCACCCAGTCAGGCAGTGCTGCCCAGGTAATTGCTAGCAATGCCTACAGGACTCTTTCATGCATGAGAATGCTATTTGGCTCGCACCAGCCTGCCAGCCTGAGGAGCTTGGCTCTGTTCCCTATAAGATCACTCTGGCTCCTCTTCCTACAGCAAGTGAGTCTGTTGCTGAGGGCTGGTGATCTAGTCTCATGCCCCATGCAGGCCCACGGTGTGATTCTTCCTTTGCATTTGTTCCTTCTAATCCAGGATGTCAGGATGTTGCAAGGCGGTTCTTGACCTTCCTGGTGGTGGGTGTTCCCCAAGCTCTGTCCACCCCAGCTTTGCTCTTAGCCACAGCTCCAGGAAACTGCCAATGGAGACGGTTCCTTGCCACCCCTTGGGTGCTGCTGAGGCTTTCAGAAGGGAAGACAGCCAGCCTGAGGCTGCTGCAACACAGAGGCAAGTCCTAGGGGCCGGGGTCACACTGTTGGTGACTGTAGGGAAGAGAGTGACAGGGTCCAGAGAGAGAGGATGGGGGATAAACCACAGAGCCAAGAGGCTGCTGGGGCAGATACGTGTGCAGTTAAAGAGGCATAGTATGTGGAAAGGAGGGTGCTTGTGAAGAGCAGAGCATGGAGTCTGCTCAGTGAGGAAATGAGGCTGGGGAACTTGAAGGGTCATTGCAGTGCCCAGTACCAGGGTATCAGAGAGAGATGTAGGATGGTGACAAAGGGTCTGGAGGGAAGCCACAGCAGAAGAGGAGGGGGAGAAGTCCTGCACTCCTCTTGTGCAGCAGAGTCCCTGTGTGGGGTGGCCGTTGGAGATTATGGGGAGTTCAAAGGGGCCTGGACATGGAAGGACAGGATAGAGCAGGATACACCTCATGTTCTGTCACCTGTACTTGGGGGCATGTAGTCTTATGAGGAGAGTAGAGAAGGCTGTGAGGTATGTGGAAAAGGACCAGGGCTGCCAAGTTGGAAGGGGAGGCTGGGGTGTGTCCATAAGAAGCACTGGAGGTTGCAGGGAGGAGCACAGGAATGATCATGAGTGTGAAGCAACACCAGTGGATGCAAGGGGTTGAAAACTGAGTGGGGATGGGAAGCCTGGGAGGAAGATGTGGTTGCATGCCAGCTAGTGCTGGGAATGCAGGTGTGTGAGCTATATAAGGCAGTATATAAAGGGATGTGGATATAAAGTAAAACTCTGAACCTATCCACAGCAAGTGGGGCTGTGCATGGCTGGGAAGGTGCTGAGGGGTGCAGACCCAGGGGGAATGCTCCCAAAGGCGATGCGGTGCAGCAGGAACAGCAGTGGCTGTATGGCCCTGGGGAGAGAGGAGAAGGGGTGCGGGTGGGGGCCAGGGGATGATGTGGGTCATCATCTAGCCGGGGGGGGTCTCATATCAGTGCAGGATCCAGAGCGCGGGCAAGGCGCGGGCCTGTAGCGCGGCAGAGCTCTGGGCTGCGGATGTGCGGGTCCGTGCAGCGCGCAGGGTGCCGCTCATCCCCGGTCCACGCCGGGGCTCAGTCGGGGCTCCGTGCGCGGAACGGCCCCGTGGGGCGCCGGTTCCGGTTCCGGCGGAGCCTGAGCCGGGGCGGCGGGCGGGCGGCTGGGCGGGGGAGGAGCCGCCGGAGCCCGAG
>JAOEHX010014020.1:5704-20096 GCA_025448015.1 Bolborhynchus lineola | reverse complement strand
CCATGGCAGGGGGGTTGGAACTGGATGATCTTAAGGTCCTTTCCAACCCTAACTATTCTATGATTCTATGATTCTATTAATCTACAGATAAATATAGCCAATTCAGCACTGCACAACTGCATAATCTGAAGAAAAATCCTCCCTTTTCCCTCCAAAATTTTGATAAATAGAACAAGTTGTTTTGCTTCTTTGTTTGCAATTGCATGTTCTAGTATGTACAAATTAACCCTTTGCATATCCATTGGTGCAGATAAGCAGTGCAGGTTGTTGTTATCGCTAAGCACTACTCACTTGGCAGTGTTTTTTTGTTACAGACTTCAATTGTTCCCTTAGTTCCGAGTCAAAATTTTTATTTTGCCATTGAATCATGAGTCTTTTTTTTTCAGTGTATGCCATGGGGGTTTCAATACCTTTGTATAGACACGGTATAAGGCAACTTAGTTTTGTGTTCCGCATTAATTTTGATGTTTAATGGGGATATACAATCATGGGTGTAGTAATGACATCAGCCCCAGGCTCATTAGAATACATGCCGTCTAAAGCCAAGCTCTAGCAGCCTGCATAAACCTATAATAAGCTTATAGGGGGGTGGTTAATCCCCACTGTGATTCGGTATAATGTCATAATGAGAAAGTGACATCAGGGAAAGGGCAGAAGGGGCAGTAAGTGTGCCCTGCAGTGTGACTGAGGGTTCCTGCCATCCCACAGAAGGACTGGAGTAGCATGTGGCCCTTGGCTGGCTTGCTGCCCATCTCAGGACCTAGTCACCAAAAGACTCCTACTTTAGACCCCGAAGCTCCTAATTTATGGTCTGCATCCAAACGTTTGGATGAGGTTTAGGTGGGCCACCCGGGGGGGGCAGATCAGGAGGCAGTCGGACACATTCACTTATAAAGGGAGCAACCCAGGGCATGCTCCTCACAGTGGAGGCTGCAAGATGACACAGAGCAAGGATGTGGCTCCAGCTTCCTCCTCCCCTTGAATATGCTCCAGTCACTAAAACCAGCATAAGGAAAGAGGATGAGAGCTCTAGACAGTGCTTTTTGCTTCATGCTTGGTTGAAGTGGCAGTTACAGCTGCTTTGTACTTGTTCATTAATTCAAGGTTAATCTCTTCTCTGAAAGCAGAAGAAGCCCTCCATGTCTAGTTCTTTGAGTTCAGTATCTCTGGCATTTTGCACTTTAGACTCTCTGGCAGCAAAATAAAATATGTTTTCTAGCTATGTTGAAAACCTGGACACCTGGCTCTTGCTGAGACTCATTTGTGGCAGTGCTTTTGGCATCAGTTTCATAGGCCAAGGAGTACAGACTTGGCTGCCTCCAGTTAGGTTCCTGGGTAGCCCAAATTCATTGGAAAAAAATGTGTCTGGTAATACCCAGGTTCTGGTGTTTGGTCATGTCCTGTGTTAAAGGACAGGTCTAAGGCACAATTTACTGATTGGTTTGTGCTATCACCTCGCAGCAGCTTGATTCAGTTTGCTTCATCAGGAGGGCTAATATTTCTGATAATGCTTATCATTTACCAGTATTTTTTGTGCCAGTGAAACAGGAGGCAATACAGGATTAGTAATGCTGACGGCCAGGTCATACCACCACAAACAAAGCTTTCTCCTGGGCATGAAAAGCTAGGAAGAGAAAGCTTTAAGACCCAAATCCCTTTTAGTCTAAAAGCACTTTGATGTGCCACTGAAGACAGTAAATCTAATGTTTAGTTCAGAATGCTTATTCTAAGGACAAGTTTTATATGGAGAGGAAAGTGACTATTTCAGCACATTGGGGTTGGTGCACTGGTCAAACACTGTCAAGGTTTGGTCTTTTTGTAGGCTGAGTTTGCTTCACTGAGTCATTTGAACTCCACCAGTTTCCCACGCTAAGAGCACTGCTGTAACATCTGTGAATGTTTGGAGGTATCTTTTTTCTTTGCTGGCTTTGTTCCTTGTTTGAATGTGTGGCGCTACATGTTGGAAACTTATCTCTGTATCATTTAAGAAACCTGCTCCTAATTCTCCTAATTCATGTGAACTGTTGGTATTTTCTGGAACACTGCTGTGTTTTCCTGGAGCTAGAATCAGCTAGAAGATACATGCTTTCTTAGGACCCAACAATACACTGTCACAGTTTCCAAATTTGAAGATGCATTTATTTGTGCCTGAAACCGTAGCTGAACAGTGGTTAACCTCACTTGCAGAGTTCCTTTGTGACTTGGAGTTTCTTGGCATGAGTACATCTTGAAGGGTCAGGTTGAATCCTGTGACTGAGTAAGAGACTGGTGAGAAAGAAAAAGAGAATTTGCTTGTCATTTGGACCTGTGCAAAACCAGTGGAGAAGTGCTTTACCAGTGCACTGGTTGCCTCTTTGCTGCAAGGTGCAGCAGTGTGGAAAACAGGCCCTGCTATATTCAAATTTGTAAGCAGTGGCAAATGTCACATGGGATTAAAGGCTCCTGGCAGGACGCACAATTTGTGATGCTGCTCCCATTCTCCCTCCCAGCTGCCCTCAGTTTCCCGCTGGCCTCCTGCCTCTGTAAAACTCCATCTGAAATGGAGAAATGGGATGGGTGGCAGCGTGCCAGATGCCCGGGCATCAGATGCCGCTTCTCTCTCTGACAGACGCCCTGCTGTCCATGCTGGGGGTGACTCACTTCTTCACACACTCATGCCTCTTGTAACTCAAAGAACTTACTCACTCCTGGACAAATTTGCACAAATATTGATATAGCTGCCTTGTTTTGCACCGGCCCTTTTGAAGTTTGGCTCTTTTGTTTAGGTTGATTGGCTAGTTATTTGCCACTATCACTGTAACTTTCTTTGACTAGAAAGGTGTGAGTAGAACTGGTTTTTTGCTGCTTCTGTCCTAAGGAACATCTGCTCTAGGATGAAAAGCATTTTAAAATGCTTTGGAACGTTAAAGTTATGATCTGGAATTTCAGTGCTGTCTGAAAACCAAAACTGTTTGTCAAAACATTTTGAAATGATTATTTATTTCCATTTTGTTGGGTTTTATTTACAGCTGGTTTTGTGACATTTAACTGAAATCAAATTAATTAACTTTAATCTGAAACTGTTGTCTAAATACTCAATGACCTAATTCATTAGCCTAAGTTCTGTTTTATCAGTATTTGTCAAGAAATACCAGTAGTGACTGTACAATAATTTTGAAAAAAAAAAGTAGTTACATTGTCACAGGAAATGCTGACGGTGTTGACAGTTTTTCACTGTCAAAATAGTGAAAATGTGCTTATTTACAGACCATGTTTTAAGAAAAATCTTTGTATGAAAAAGACTGATGTGGAATACTGGAATCAATTTGCCTCTTTGGCTGTATAACTGGTCTAAATGAATAAAACTGCATAAGTGTGACAAATTTTGATTTCAGTAAGATTTTTGATGCTGTCTCATTTGATATTTTTTATAAGCAAAGGGGGGAAATAGATGAAACTGTCTCAGTGAGTCAATGCATAACTAATTAAAAAAGAAAAGCTGCATTCAAAAAAGAGTTAACCAAGTTTTGTTATCACACCAGGGAGATATTGCAAGTGAGGTCCCTGAGGTCAGTTCTCTGTCACTTCTATTCACTATTTCCATTAATGAGCTGGACGATGCATTAGTATTTACAAACCCTGTGCGTGACACCAGAAGCTTGCAGGCGCTTTGTAGAGCATGATCAGAATTAAAAATTATTTTGGAAAATGGAAGTAATGGTGCAGTTGGGAGTAATAGCAGCCAGTGAGGTCTGTGTGAGGCAGAGGAAGAGGGACCCAAAGGCAAAAATACAAAATGTGTTTTCAGTTTTACTGCTGAAAAATGTTGAAGGCGATGGGTTCAAACACAAACTAAGTGAATCAACCACGCACTATGTTTGAAGAAGAGTCATGTAAGCGCTGATATTAGCAGATGTGAAAATGTGTTAGCCCAGAAGAGGATTATTTCTTTCCAATTTATGCTGGTGATGCTTCAGCAGGAATACTTTGCTGTAGTTTTGGGCACCACATACTGAAACCAGTAGACAAACTGAAGAGGGTCCAGGGAGCAGTAGTGGGGATGACAAGAGATTCAGAAACCTATGAGGAATGTGCAAGGAACTGGATTTGTTAGTGTAGAAAACAGATGAGGAATGGGAGGCACAATAGGAGTGCTTAACTGCGTGTAGGTTTTACAGAAAGCATGAAGTTAAGCAGCAGTGTACAATCTATGTCCATGCAATTTCATTACAAAGCATGTCTATTTGATTTTTCTCTCTCCCTTGTGGACAAGCTTAGTTTTAGCTGACAGCAGTGTGACAGAGCAAAAAAGCATTTTGGGAACCATTTAAATCAGATGGTAATATATTTCCTTTCTCTGTGATATGTGTACTTTTATAAATTGCCCTTTTCTTCCTCAAGCATTGTAAGACCCACGAGATTAGTGTTGGTGCTTAACAACTGTTCTTTGAGGAAAAATGATAGTGGAAACATTTTATTAATTATCTCCATCTCCTCTGTCATAAATATCCAACAGGAGCGAAAATCCTGACCCACAATCTTTCTCCAGAACTCAGGAGCCCATGGCTATTCAGTTTTAATCGTGCCATTCTGATGATTTATGGCATGGCCTTGGGTAAATTGAACCTCCACCTCAATTTTCCTGTCTTTAGCTGGAGATACTAATATTTCTCCTATGGACAGCCTGAGAGCTAATCTGTATACGACTGCCTTGACAATGTACAGTCCTCTAGCCCTTGTCTTGCAGAATCTTAAGACTTCAGCTGTCACGTACTTATATGACTCAGTAAGTGGTTGGAAAACAGTTCATTTCCATGGTAGGACTAAGTTTTGAAGTGCATTTTTTAAAGTACATTTGTAAGTTCATGTTTTTCAGTCTTAGGATTTGGATAAGCAATTTTGATCATTTTTTTTTTTGGGGGGTGGCAATATCAGACACAGGATGAAAAAGCTCTCAAAAAAGTCCTTTGTTTGTAAGAGTGGATTATTCAGCTGTAGTTGGAGATTATAATTTTTTACAATACACTCTCCCCTGGCAGTTATAATAGACTCTAAAGCAAGCCTCACTGGAGCTCCAAAAATCTGGAATGGGAGTCTGGCCAGAAAAACTCAAAGCCTTGAAGTATGTTCCATGGCAAGGAAAGAGAGGTTACTTTTCCCCTCAGGTTTCTTGCATTCATAAGTGATAATTGCCATCAAAACAGAGAGAAAAGATAAATGCTGGATAAGCTGGCAAGGAAAGGACCCAAGTTACTGTCCCCCACAAAGAGAAATGCCTACCCTGGCATATAGGATGGTGTGCCGATTTAATAACAAAACAGAAATATGTGAAGAAGGAGTTGAGAAGACCCTGCTTACTTTACACTGTGTGAGATAATAATGCTCTATCGAAAGATTGGGGGTCACGCTGCAATTCCAGTGTTTATCTCAATTGTAATCACGCCCTCATTAAGGAGTAGAAGTGTCTTTAGACTGAAACAGGACTAATAAAGGCTGTAACCACTTAGGCTTTTGAAAAATATTTAGCCTTTATACTATGATAGGAGAGGAGGATACTCCTGGTGGGTCCTGGCCTATGCACCTTCAGTTCATCGATTCATTGAGCAATATGTTTAAACTAAAATAATTACTGCAGTCCAATCAGATATGTCTCACTATTTGAGAACTTGGCCTTTTTTCATGTCCATTTTTCTTCTTTTGTGATCTTTGTCAGTGAATGGCTTGTAATGATCCCACAATTTTTTCTCAACAGAGGAATCTTTCTCTGCAACTCAAAATTAATGCTATTTCTGTTCAGGAAATAATGTAGTCAGTGAATGCAACCATTTGGCGGAAAGGAGGGAAATAATAGTCAGGAAATTAACTACACCATGTTTTGGTTGGGTTATTTTCCCCACCCTTTCCCATTCCCACAAACCCTCTGAAAGCACCAAATTACTCCAAGAACTAGTCTGAGAAATCACTTTTTGCTTGCAAATAAAATATATTTTCTCCAGCTGTATTTTAGTTTCATTCTGCACAGAGCACATATGGATCTTATGGCATACACGTTGAATAATACCAGCACAGCAATTAAAATAATTTGGGTTTTGGTGGCAAACGATGAAAGCTGGACATTTCTTCTACAGGGGCTGCTGATGTACAGCTGAGTGCACTTTAACTGGCTGTAGTGTGCTGTGCACCTGGCCGTGAGAAGGCTTCTCTGCTTTCTGGTCCAAAGTGCTGGAGCAGCTTTAGAGATTACTTTCATCCCACACTTCTTACCCAGGCATAGCCCCATTTAACATTAAAATGTGAAGTTCCACAAGCACAAATATTTACAGGCTTCATTGCTGGGCAAGTCTAGCTGAAGTCAGTGGGAGCTGATGGGCTTTACTGCTCTGGAATGTCCTAACAAGGACTCTGATTCAACTCTGCCTGAGTTTCAGTGGCAGATTCAATAGTAGCTGCATATTAGAGGTCAGAAGAAGAAAGAGCAGCCCAAATAGGCAGGGCCTGAGTGGTGCCAGCCCCTTGCCCAGCTTTCTGCATGCACAGCACTTCCTGGGTGCCCTTGAGGCATGCTGCCCTGAGGTCTTGCCCATGGTGGCAGAGGGAAAGTGTAACTTCAGACTGGCTTCTCAGTTGTTGGTACCTCGTGTAGGTCACGCTGACAGCACTCATTGTTCTGAGGCATTTGAAGGGCATCCAAGTTTTGGCATCATTAGATTATTGCCATGGTGCTTGGGCTGCAGATCCTGTACAATAAAGGAGTTTTACTTTATGTTCAGTCACTTGTGAGCTGTTATCTGCAGCTTTCATCTAGTCTCCATTAATGAAAGAACAAATCATTCCAAGGACTAAATAGATGTTTGACCATTCAAATATATGCAAAGTGATATGATTTATGGACGGGAGGAAGTTGTTTTGCAAGTCTAGAATTCCATTTGCTGTGGAATTTCAATTTAACAGTGTGAATCCAGTTAAATCCTGAAATGCTATACTTAAGAGTCCTTTAGAGCCAGAGAGCGGGCTTTGACATACTACTTTACCAAGCTGCACTGCCTTCCAGCTGAAGACTCCTAATAACTGATATTTCTAAATCTCATTCTATTTAATGAGAGGATGGTTATTTATTAATACTAAATATTAAAATTGCTGAAAAGAAGAAAATACCAAACTATTCTTCATGATTTTGCTGACTGAAAAAGGAGTATGCTTGAACTGCAGCATGAAACATTCAGGTAAGACTTTAGAAAGCATTGCATTAAGAATAGGGAGGCCTGAAGAAACTGAGCATCTCACCACTATGAACATTCAAGAAGAGGCTAAAAAAATTTATGTTGCAATAGTGCTTCTTAGTCTTGATGCTGCATAAAAGCATGAGGATGAACGTAATGACCACCTGAGATGCCTTCCAACTGTATATTCTTTTTTTATAGCCATAAGAATGTCCAAGACTTGCTCTTGAAGTTTCTTAGCAAGGAAGATATTTCCCTTTCATTGAGTCTGTGCAGGGCATTCTTCAAAGTGAAGGATGTGGAAGGCACAACTGGCAGAATTGTGCAAGCTTGACTGCAGCAGGCGATGACTGCCAAACCATTGCATCATGGCCTGGCTTTCCAGCAGTTCCAGCCCTGTGGCAGGCTTCCACCTCTTGGGTCTGGAGGCATCGCTTTCTTAGATGCTGCTCCTGAGAAGCAGAGTGGGCGGGTTTGCTGAGGGCCAGGAATGTGACTGCAGCTCAAGAATCCCCAACTCCTGGCTGGCAAGGTGTTGTGAAATGGCTTGTTTGAAGTGGATCTGGTAGGTCTCAGCAGCTTGGACACCAGCACTGAACTCCTGCAGTACCAGCATAACCGAGCATTTCCCCCTCTTGTTCTTTTCATCCCAGACCTACGCATTGTTCTCTGTTTACCAAAACTGCCTTATTTGCAGGCACAGACACTGAGTAGCCTTGGTAGATCTGAGTCTGTGTTCTGACACAGCTGGAGAGCAGTCCCTTCCAAACTCTCCACCCTGCAACGAAGCACAGAAATCATGAAAGCAGAAATGCTGGAAGAAAATCAGAGCAAGGCAGTGAGCATCTTCCTTATTTTTAATTCATACTCCTGTCTTTCCCACTAACGTGGTCACACTAAGGAACAAGGGTAAAAACAAGCCTAGATGTGGTCTGTCTGTTTAACCTTTCTGTCCTGACATGATTTGGCTTTTGGTGGTGGGTAGGAAGCTGTCAGTATTTGTGGGAAATCAGAGATGTGGTTAGGTCTAATTCAAATTGCTATGGAAAAAATGATGTTGGGGGAAAATGTAACCTGGGCCAAATATAATTGCGCAAGGGAAGAAACTTCTTTGGTAGTGCAATCAATCAGGCATGTGTTCATCCTGTGATTGGAGAAAGGAAAAAAGGCCAGTGCATTTTGAGAGGGCCACGTTGAGATATCAGGTGACTGTGGCAAGAGGCAAGGACCTTTTCCCCTATATAGGTGTGTTGAGCCTGGCCCTGGAGGGCAGGAGGGATTCAGAACAGCTCTGCCATCACCTACAGGTGGCTTCCACAGCTGTCAGAGAACTAAATATACCTTGGTTAATGACAGTGGCTTAGCTAGAGAGGATGTGAAAATGAGGTAAATACTTGGAACAAATAACAATGGATGCTTTCATTTTAATGGAGGAGGTATAAATATCAGGAATGAGATGAAAATGAGAAGCAAAACTTAGGCTACATGTAAATGGAAAAATCCTAACATTGGGATTGTGGGATCATCTCCTCAGGGTAGTAGTGGAAGCCCATAGTTTAGGACTTGAACAACCAGACAGAGGAGGAACATGAGGCACTGCATCACAGGGAACAGTCCTGCCTTTTGCATGGATTGTTTGGATTTCTTTGGCTTCTTTGAG
This sequence comes from Bolborhynchus lineola, assembly GCA_025448015.1. Lineage (NCBI taxonomy): Eukaryota > Metazoa > Chordata > Aves > Psittaciformes > Psittacidae > Bolborhynchus > Bolborhynchus lineola. The sequence continues at coordinate 11,237 of JAOEHX010014020.1, read as the reverse complement.
GAAGAAAATTAAAAGTCATAAACCTCCTTGGCCACCAATTCTCCTTGAGAACCCAAAGGAATGTTTAATGTTGACGGCTCAGCCAAACTGCAGCTTTGAGAATTCTTATCTATCCTGAAATTCTTATCTTCAGCTTCAGTTGTTTATATTTTCTGACTTCCTGTCTACAGTGCTTATCCAAGTTTATCATTCAGTTTTACTATTCCTTGTTTAACAACTGCTCCTTTACGCTCAGGAGTTGGCGGTGCTTCAGCAGTGGGTGATTTCTCTGTTTATCTTTACCACCTCATTCAGGTGTTAGAAGTAACATGCTAACCTTGGAACAATCTCAACAATCCCAAGATGCAAAATTTCCCATACTTTTGCTGTTTCTTTTTTTCTCTGGTAGCAACCCTTTTATTTGTAGTACAGTTCTGGACTAGGCATGGTTATTGCATTTCTCTACTCATTTAAGCTTTGGTGGCAGTTTGGTGGGGATTTTGTTTGTTTGCTTGGGGTTTTTTTCTCTGATCCATCCTAGGCAAAAAAGGGTTAATTAGTCTCAGTAAAACATTGACAGTCACTTGGGACTGCTGCGACTGAGATGAAAAACAAGACTGCACCTGTATGCTGGCAATTTCACATAGATTCTGGTCAACTATTTTTCTCTAGCACTTTGTTCTGCCAGCTGCCTCAGTGCTTTGGATGCAGGTGGAAGGACGGACTTTGCTATCTATAAAAAAAATTTAATGGCGAAGACCAGCTTCCGCCTCAGCTCTCCTGGGGATCAAAGCTGTTGCCTTGCCAATAACATGGCAGAGCACAAAAGAAGCCATGCATGCCTGGTCACTGCATGGAGGTCTCAACTCAAAAGAAATAGCTTGAGATTTTTCTATCCCTCTCTTCTTTCTTTTTCTTTTCTCTTTTGAAAGAGACAATGAGTGCATGGAAAGAATCCTAAACTGAGTGACCATAGGCAGAAGAGACAAGCCACCACCGTATAACACATACCAATCAATATCATTAGTGTAGTTCCTCAACAGAAGAGCTGTTGTAGCTCTTCCAATAATCCAATGTAAGGCAAAAGATCGCTCAGGAGCTCTAACCGTACGGCTTGATGTAGGCTCACAAAAGAAGTTCTGACAGAGACCCTATAGGTTTATGTCATAATGTGCTAGTGTATGATAAAGATAAATAGTCCCACCTGCTCATGAGGGTACCTTCACTGCCCATCGCAGAGCAGCAGATAATGCATGGAGTCTTTGAAAGGGCAAGATCTATTCTCATGACAATACAATACTATTAAATAAATCTCGTAACAGCAAATTCTGCTTAACACAATGGGAACTTACTGGGGTTGTGTTACACTGTGTTGTATAATAAGGCGCTCCTTGACATTTTTGCCTGTTGTGATGGAAATAAACAATAGATTAATGGCAGATTTAAGAGCTGAGATATTTAAATGTGAGTGGAATAGAAGACTTGTAGGATGACAGTCTGCATGAAAGGACTTCTAGCAGGGGGAAAAACTGAAAATATCCAATGGAAAAATTAAAGAGCTATGCACTGTTTGTGTGGGCTTTGGAAATCCTACCAGCAGCAAAAGACATCTGATTTTTTTTCTTTTTTGTCATATCAGTAGATCCTTAATTTAGCTTGTTTCCTAAGGTGGTTGTTCTACATCACTGCTCTACAAACCCACGCATTCAACGTGCAATAAAAAGAGGAAAAAGTACAGAAGTTGCTAAATGGAGATCAGCGAGTTACAGCAGCTGAAAATAACCCCTATGCATATTGCAATGAAGTATATAGGGGATTTGGAGAAGGTAGCTGGGGGGGAGATGTGTGTGTGTGTGTGTGTGTGTGTGTGTGTTAAATTTTACTTTGAGCTGCCTATGACCTTCCAATGCTAATCTGTCTTTAAGTAGTGTAACTTCTGTGCATAACATGGGTAGCTGGCTATGAAATAACATTTGGTATTAAGAAAGATTAACAAAATATCACAAGTCAAGGCATGAACTATCCTAAAAAGAATGACTTGCCCTCTTCACAACCACTGCAGAAAATACTTAGCTGGTTTGCAGATAGAATTCACCTGTCTCTAGAACAGGTACCACAATATGCAGTGAATGGTAATAGTTGGACTGAAGATCTTGTCTAATTTTGTATATATACAGCATGCTCCTATGCATCTGTGCTATTTAGACTTTCTAATGAGTGGTGTTAATGGCACATCTAATTTTGTGTAGGAGGGTCTTGCCAATACTCATTTTGCACCACCAGTTTGATGTGTAGTCATGGGCCTTTGCCCCACATGTCTCATGTAATTACTGAATGCTCTTGTAGCTGTGATTGCCTAAGGGTGCAAGTGAGATTCTGATTCCTGCTACGGAGAAAATCAAAGTGTGTAATATCTTTGCATTAGTTCAAGCATTGGTCTAAGAAGCTGTACTAGGTAGTCTAATAAAAATATCGCTCTCCCTGTAAACCTTGTCTTACCCTGTTGTAAATGAGTCACTTCTTATGATAGAGCCCATGGCTGGGAGTGGGGGGTGGGGGTTAGAACTAATTTATATTTAAGGTCTTTCCAACCCAAACCATTCATTCTATGATTGATTCTATGATAGCTGATGAGGACTTGCATATTGCATGGTGTTTGAATGGGTTTCTAAACTTTCTATCCACACTCTACGATTTGATTTTATGTTTGGCAGAATATTGACATAATTAAGATAAAATACCTGACTGTTTCTCTTTGGTTTGGAGAGTTACATGAAGCAGTTACAATGTTATTCTCAGGTCTAATTTACCTCCAGATGTGTTAGTGATAGCTGACTATTGTCTTACAGACAAGTTGAATTTAATGTAATGTTTACAGTATATACTTTTCACCATAAGCACTATATGTAAGTAGGCAATTTTACGCTGCTGTGAGCTCCAATTTGACATAATTTCAAATTGTTCTCCAACGAAGGTATGCATGTAGCGTAAGAGGTATAGTCTGTGCAAAATGGTGTGGCTCAAACCTGAAATACTTTAATCTGTCTGCTAATACTGGTAACTGAGGAAAGTGAATGCTGATTGCTTATACGAGTGAGCAACTTTATACCTCAGATGAACTGAGTCTGAAAGAGAAGTGTGATTTGCTGAAGTAAACTTCCTTTTTACATGTACAAACTGGATGAGCCAAGTTAGTGAAGAAGGCCTGAGTTAAGTGCCATGCTGTTTTGCTGAAAGCCTTTCACTTGGTAAAGCTTCGTTTTTAGCCTGTATCGAAAGAGCTTGTATGTGAGGGTGAACAGGGAATGATATCTAATGACATGCATTTAGCAGTGTGAATGCAGGAATACTCTTCATAAATGAGTGTCCTGGGTTCAGCAGTGGCAGTCATTTTTTCTCCTTCTTAGTAGCTGGTGCAGAGCTGGTTTTGACTTTCAGCCTGGGAACAGCATTGATAACAGCAATGATTTTAGTTACTGCTCAGTAACTAAATGTTTACTCTGACCAAGGACTTCCTGAGTCATATGCTCTGCCAGGGAGGAGGGGAAGCTGGGAGGAACCAGAGACAGGACACCTGACCCAAACTGACCAAAGAGGTATTCCATACCACAGCATGTCATGCCCAGGATGGAAAAACTAGGGGCAGGAACCCGGAAGAGTTCAGTTCATGGCTCAGTCATCGGGTGGTGAGCAGCTGTATCCTCTTCCCTTATATTTCCCTTATCATTACTATTATTGGTGGTAGCAGCAGTGGTTTGTGTTACACCTTAGTTACTGGACTGTTCTTACTTCAACCCGTGGGAGATACATTCTTTTGATTCTTCTCCCCATTCCCACCACCTCAGAGTGGGGGAAGAGAAAGACGGGGGAGTGAGTGAGCAAACTGCATGATTTACGGCTTAAACCACGACAGAAGCCTAAATGTGTCCATACTGCAGTTGTTGCCAAAGCCTTCAGCTACATCTACAGTTATATGTTTCTTCCTATCACAAGACAGCATGAAGTATTGTTTGGTTGGGGTTTTTTTGGTTTTTGTTGGGGTTCTTTTGCACTACCTAGATAAGACTGGGTAACACTAAAAGCAAAATACAGTCCTACTCTGGTATATCTCAGTAGATTTGCTTTGTCAGCATTCAGACAAATCGTGTAACTTAGATACCAGTTTCTCAGATTCACTAAAATTAAGGTGTAAAATTAAATTTTTTGTTTCTTTCAAGCACATCAAGATCAAGAAGGTGACTGGGAACAGCCAGATGGAGTTATCAAGAACAAACTGTTCTTGACCAACCTGACTGCCTTCTACCAGTCATCTACCAGTTGTGATGAGTGGCAGCATGGACAAGAGGAGAACTGTGAATCAAAAGCAAGGCCCTGCACCTGGGATGGGACAGCCTGCTGCACAGGTTTACAAGATGAGGAATGGCAGGTTGATGAATACCTTTCCTAAAAAAGACATTTCAGTCCTGACAGATAGGACTTTCAGCCTGATAGGCTCATTTAGCATGAGCCAGCCATGGCTCATCATGATGAAAATCATCATCCTGGGCTAGCTGAGTTGCAACTAGCAGTTGCAGGAGGGTGATCCTTCACCTCTGCTTGGCACTTCTGAGACCACATCTGGTGCACTGTGCAGTTTTGTGCTCCAATACAATAAAGATATTGACATGCTGGAGCTAGTCCAGCACAGGACAAACAGGATGGTCCAGGGAATGGAGCACTTGGCACATGAGGACAAGCTAAGAGATCTGGGTCTGTTAAGCCCAGGGAGAAGACAGGTCAAGAGATATACTGCAGTCTACAGCTATGTAACGGCAGGACGTAGAGAAGACAGACTCTGCTCAAAGATGCACGATGGAAAGATAAGAGCACAAGGGACAAGTTGGAACATAGGAAACTACACACAAGGAAAATGGGTGGTCAGACACTGGAACAGAGGTCCAGAGAGGCTGTTGGGAACTCCAGTATTGGAGTTATTCAAATCTTAGCTGGACAACCTTGTATACTAGACACTTTTTTGAGTAACAACTGAACCAGCTGGCCTCCAGAGGACACACCAAACTACATGATGACTATGATTCTGTGCTTTAATCTCTGTGGTTCAGCAAACAAAAGAGGTAAATGAGGTACCTCTGCAGATCTCCCATGTGCCTTAGTGTTTTGCCCTAAATGATTTACTGAACCATCTTGTAAAATGCTGGTTTGTTCTACCTTAGAAATGGACTCTGCCTACTGAAATGATCATTGGATCCTCTTTAGTATGCCTGTCTGATCATGTGGTGTGCATCTTCTTATTGTTGGCTCCTAACCCTAGCAAGTAGAAAGGTATCCATCTCCCCATTGTAAGAATGAGGAAGACTAAGACGAAAAGATGCAGACATGCTCCAAAAAACATGAAATTTTTGGGGAGACCTGGGAATTCCATGTATGCTCCCTGAAATTCATGGTGGTTTTTCTTTGTAATGAAGGAAGTGGACATAATTTTGGAAAGGTAAAGCACTTTCTGAAAAATCTGTCGCTCCCTCAAATTACTCCAAAAGAGGTAATTTGGTGGTAG
>JAOEHX010014018.1:35140-46351 GCA_025448015.1 Bolborhynchus lineola | reverse complement strand
CTTGGTGAAGCCACGTCAAACAACCTCCCACAGCAACAGGCTCCGTCAGTGGCAGCTGAGCACTGGCTTCAGGTTTTTTTTGACCAAATTTTAAGCCCTGATGGTCTGTGGGAGGCAGGTGAGAAGAACAAAGAAGGCTGGAGGGTGGGTAGCTTTAATAAGGAGACAGACTGTGCTGACAGTGAGAGGAGGAAGAACTGGTTCTTCTGCCCCACAAGTTTTCTCCTTGTGACTCCTCTGCAGTTTGCAGGATCTGGTATCTGAAGTGCTTGGTATGCCACATAAAGCTACCACTCTATATGCTAGAGATTAAATCTTCATTTCCAATCAAGCCATAATTTACAAGAGCAAGTAGTTAAGTCCTCCATGTGACAACCTGTAGTTGTAGCACTCACATAGCCTATAAGAAAATCAGCTGTTTTCCAGACCACTTCATAAGAGCAAGAATATGTGATATTTTTTATTTTTCAAGTAGTCTTGCTTCTTCAGAGCTCTACCTATTTATAATCTGTCTAACAGCTGCGGCAGAGCTGCCCTGCAATTTGTAAAGCATGTGTGAGCAGGCAGATGCTGTGCAAGTCTCCTTGCTGTGCAAGCAGAAACAGAGGTCAGTCCCTAAAGGTTTAGTTTAAAATGACTGAAGCTGTTGACAACCATATGCTGTCTTTATTATAGAACTTCAGTCAGAAATGATGAAAAGAGAGATTGGTGAGCCACAGAAGGAACAAAGCCCACAAGGAAAGACTGAGCTGAGAACCTGGGCAATTAGACTTCTGTTTGAAGAGTACCCTTATGAGGGGACACAAAGTAGATGGCATCACAGTTCTGGGCTAATCCTTGACTCTGGCAAGCCCTGCACTGGTGGTTCTGGTTTTCTGCTTTCATATTACTGTTTTCCTGTTATTTTTTGTCTTATCTTCATCAACCTTTGCGTAACTGAACTAATGTAAGTTAGTAGATTTAGGGCTGTATAGAGACTATGTGTTCCTGAATTTGGAACGTGTGCTGTGAACTCAGTGTTCAGAACAGGGTGTGCTATCTTCTAAATTGCAATGGAAACCACTAACTATTTCCAAAGAGTTTGTTTCATGTGAAAGACACCTCTAAAGAATTGGTTCAGTCACAGAATAAGCGGATATTTTATTTTGTACATAGTCTATAGATTTCTACAGGGTGACTGTTAGATATGAACAACAAAGTTCATGGAGCTAAGAACACTGTCACAAAACAATATCAATTATAAAGCTGTAATTTCCACTGCTTGTAGCATTGGTCAGCTTGTAACATCATTTGTGTGCTGAACACAAATACTGTTAAGGGAGGATGAAGAGTTCCTTTTTAGAGGGGAGCAAACATGATGATCATCTTATGACCCAGACAGCCAGAAGCAGCACTGGGGCCAGGATGTGCATGGTAGGGAGAAGGAATGTTCAAGGTATTATCTTGATCACTTAGATTTTACAGACCTAATTTTTGTTCTTAATCATTGAATCAACTATGTATGAAAAGACCTTAAAGATCATCAAGTCCAACCTTTACCCCAGGACTTCCAAATAGAATGGTTTGACATGCACAGATAAGCAGTATGGATTTAAGTACATATAACTTTTAAATCTCATTTTTTTGCTTTTACATGACCTATAAGTGTCTTTGTAAAAAATAATTGATTTTTATAGTAGTTTAGAGCGTACCAAATGAGACAGACTATGTTAAAAAAAAATAGTAGGCAAATACTCAGCTGTCCCAGAAATCTGAAAATTCATTTAATAACACACCAATGTTCTTTTCTATATATATCCAACATCATAATAATTCCCTGTTTCAGTTGCTTGTAAGATTAAAGAATGTATCTGTTTGGCTTTGTAGACTATAGGTAGTTACATTTCCTGGCTTACCAAGACTGGCCTGGGCAAAGACTGCCAAGAAAATCAGAATTTAGTGTTGCAGGGAGTCAGTCACCTCAGTTTCATTGTTAAATAGCTCTTTTTTTCCAAACAATTTCATATTTTTTTGGTGCAATTACGTAACAGAGTCTGGTCGATAGTTAAATGCAACAGTTAAAACATTGTAGTGATTTTGGCAACTGAAAATTTCAGTGCTTTGTATGAAATTTTTTCCCTGGAAGCGTCTAAAATTCCAAACTACTATTTTATGGAGACTTTACTTTGACTTTCTGGAGCAGCCTGGTCACTAACATACTGCTCCTGACTGGGCTAGTACTTGGGTAGCCTGTTCTGCTGAGAAGATCAGAGGAAGCTGGAAAAGGAGAAGGAGCAGGTCAGGCTTCTGTGCAACCCACAAACTGGTCTCAGGCTCTTACTTACTATTTTGCTTAGGAGTTAATCCTCTTTGAAAACAGCATCCCCTGCAATGGTCTGATGGAACCATAATTTTTCCCTACCAACAATCTTCAAATCAGGTGGTGGAAAAAAGACAAGGTTAACTTGAACAAAGCTCAGTGATGGTATCAATTACGATTTATTGGTTTATATTTACCATTGTTTTATTGGGACTGGCCTTGAAATGAGATTTCTTAGCTTTAACTGTCACAGTTACATTATCTAGTCCTCTGAGATTCTGCTTGACATTTAAATGAGTACAGAAAAAGAAAATAAATAAACATAAGACCTAGCAAAAAAGCAATAAGACGACTAATGCAGACACATGAATTGCTTGTTTGGGTTTTTTTTTTAGAAATGTACATTAAATGTAGGTTTGCACAGGCAGTACTACTTTCTATTCATACTGAAGCGAGAACTGCTTTTGACTCCTGTCTGTAACTTAAAACGGTGACAGAGAAACATAAACTTTTCAATGGTAATAAGAGACAAGCAAAGGGTAGAAACATTAGGTTCAATATTGCTTTTGGCCTTGGTGGACAGCAGAGTCATTTTTGTGATGTAATTTTCACACCCAACATGTGCATATTAATTGGGCAGTCATGAAGTTATTGATAGCAAGATTTCCATCAAACACAGTGAATTTGCCCAAGACCTCAAATTTCTGAAGCTACAATGTAGAGAGATTTCTACTCTCCAAAGCCTGAGGTCACAGTGAAAACCTGATAGCAGCATTTTAGCTCATGAACCAGAATTACAGCATATAAAATGTACTGAGAGGTGCCGACATATTGGCCTCAGGTGTCAGTTATGAGTAGATGTGATGAAATGACCAAAGACCCAAGCTTCCAAAACAAATTCACACAAGCAGCTTCTTTTCACACAAGTTCTACAAAACCTAGATGCTAAAAAATGCCAAGGATCTCCAAAATTTTGAGGTTGTTTGTTTAACTATTAGCTGAAGGGTAATATCATGTGATATATTAAAACATTTATGTAGAAATCATCATTTTACAGATATTTTTTTTCTCTTCCTAAAATAATAAACCGTGCTTAAAACTCTATTGAGATTTAGAGACACAAGCTGCAAGTTTAAAGAATAGAGTGGTCAATAATTAGGGTTCTTTACAGACAGGCTGTACAGATATATGCATGTATATATATCACAAGAAATCCAAGAAGTTTTATGTTTCATTCACATCAGCATAAATAATTCAAGTGGAAAATAAATGTAAGGGTCTTTTGGGGAGCTCTGCATATCAGCATTTCTATAACCATCAAAACACATTACCTTATTGTACAGACAGAAAAAAAAAACAGTGGCTGCATTGCTATAAACTGTTGTAAAAGGCATTCTTTGCCTGTTACAGCTGAAACCAAGATACTAGTATAAGTAAAAAATACGCAAATGCTCTGGTCATTTTCAAAGAGACAAAGCTCACAGAAAATTTCTGGACAAAGATGGCATGTTTCCACTTCTGTGATATTTTCTGTGGTTTACAATTTGCCTTGCTGCAGATGCAAGAAGCAAACCAATACTTTTTCCTAGGGTTTTTGCTGACTTCAGCTCCTAAAGGAGTACAATGTGCAGTGGTGCGTTCCATGAAACAGACACTATTCCAGTGAATGATGCCTTAGAGTAGCTGTATTTGGTTATTGTGCTGGGAGGAAATTAGGGTGATCTAAACTAACTTTCTAAAGCTAGGAGACTCTGACTTTGGTCTAATAAAAGTTTAGAGCAACTGTATTGTTTTTCTACTTCTGCACAGATGAAATTAGGATGAGAACAGAGCTCATAATTCCAAAAATGCCATTACAGAATTATTGCTGAGAGCAGAAATGAAGGAGGTCAGACACTCCATTTAATTCTTAAAAAACAACTGTCATAGCAATCATTGTTGTAAAATTTCACAAGCCTCTTCAAAAACTCTATCTCCGTGGTTCTACATTTAAAAAAAGGGATAAAGTGTTCAGTAACACAATAGTGTATAAGAAACAATACACATTCTGAGGACATCAATACCTGCTCATAATTTGGAGGGGAAACAATGCAGAAACAAGGTCCAAGCCTTTAATTTCTCAAAGGATAATGCTAAATAATCAGAATGTCGTTGCATTAACCTAAGATGCATGTGACTTACATCGAGCACAAGGTGCAAGGGAAGATACAAACAACCACAGTCAGATGCATATTAATTAAAAATTCACATTGTGAGTTTCATACCTGACCACCAAAAATAGAGAAGACAGCCAACTGCCCTGGCATACAGCTATCTTCCTGCCTCCACCACTGGACCCTCGTCAGCAGCAAATGCTAACATTTTAAGTGAACAAAATAACTACTGAGTGTCATTTGGGAAAGTTTAAAGTGCAAGAACAGTGCAGTTTGAACTTGTCTTTCCTGTTGTGGAGTTACTGTCTCTGCTTCAGTTCAGCCTAGCCTGCTAGTAATAGCTAGGCCAAACCTGAGGAGGATCAGCTGTATAGATACAGTGGTAGAGTTACAGGGACAAAATAGTTTGTGCCACCTGAATGTTGTCCTGCAATCATTTTGACATTTTGATGCTGTCTTTAAGTGCATGGTCATAATCCACTAACATACAGATTATAAATGAAGAAACTATGTTTAAGTGTGTCCTTTAGGTCACAAAGGCATAAACTCAAATGTTAGAAATTGCCAGATGTGTAGTTCTCTGCTTCTTCATAATTCTGTACCTTTTTTTCAGTCAGCATTAATCAGACAGAGATGCTGAGTTGCATAAATGTGGGCATATGATGTAGAATTAAGGTTGCATAAGCCATCTGTCCTAACTTTCAAGTCTTGTCTCTTCAGTTTAAATTCCTCTCTTTTAAAATAGATATTGAAATTTATTGGGAGGGTGGTATATAATTTATATATGTTTGGATTTTATGGGGGGAAATATTCCAAACAAGTGTTGCTCCTTTATGACACAGAACACAAGACTATGGCTGTCACTTTGCTTACCAGAGTAAATATATGTTTGGTCCAAGAGACAGCTATTATCCCAGTGAAAAGAAAGAATACTCAGTACAACCTCTTCCCTATGAAGAACCTGGAATAACTTATGCTTTGTGGGAGAAAAGCTGCTTCTCTTCTCGTAAACCACTAGCAGCTCCTAGCCATTGCAGCACTTTGCAAGAAGCTACTACTGTTGTGGAAGGATGAGCCCAGTTTTCAAACACCTCTGCTGAGTTAGTATATTTGACACAGAAGAAGATTGGAAAAGAAGCAGATTTTCTTCTTAGTAAAAAAAAAAAAAAAAAAAAAAAGTAAATATAATTATATATATTTACTAGTTTATAAAAAAAAAATAAGCTGGGGATTGTTTTAATCTCACCAAAGATGATAGCTCAAAGACAAACCCTTCTCTTACTGTTGAGCATTGATACAGACAATAGGAAGAGGCATTAGCATTTCTTAAACCAAACAGAAAATAGTATGGAAATCTTTAATTGGGGGAATCTGCATAGCAAAAAGGTTATATTAACAATGTTAATGTGTATTAAATAGTTTCTGGATATGTAGCACACTGCTTTCTGCCAGTATAGATGCACCAGATTCAAGTGCAGTGGTACATGTTCACCAAAAGAAAAGTACTCTTCTCACTTGAGCAAACAGGTAGACATTAGCATCTAAGAGGGAAGTTGCTGGGTGACTGTCTTACTACATAAAGCCAGAATTTGGGTATTTGGGGCTTTTTTTTAATTTGTTAGGGGTTTTGTTGTTTTGCTGTTGTTGTTTGTTTGTTTTAATTATGTAATGCCATTTAACTTTTGTTGTTTTCTCTCCCCAAAAGAGGTACTTCTTAAGCCAGGAAAAATGGCAATATCTTGACATTTCTGCATGTTTCCAGACAGTAGCTCAATATGAGTGGAGAGCAGACACATTTTGGAAGTGAAAAGATGTGACATCTAAAGATACTATGATTAGGATAAGCTTAGATTCTAGTTAAACTAATCTAAAATGCATTAACTTGCATCTGTTTCAAAGGAAAAAAGTTAGAATTTTAGGTTAACAAATGCTGACCTGACTAACCTTGGCTCTTTCTTCACAGTCTATGTAATATTTCCTCCCTACAGATTATGAATTAATCTGCAGTGGTGTTTTGCCTTGTTTTGATGGAAGTGTCTCTGATAATTACTAGAAGCTCATCAAGCAAAGCAAGCTAGTGAGAATTTCAATTTTATATTACATAGGTAGAAAAAAGCAAGAGATTTTTCAGATGGATCTTTTTCTCTTTGGGGACCTCTAGTGAAGTATCTCTAAGAAAAATACCCTCACACTGAACTTTCCAAAAGGTAGCAGTAATGCAGATCCTGCCAGGATGGAGCTCTAGAGTTAATGTATGGTTACAGTAGCCATTTAGTCCCATCACCTGCTCAAAGCAGGACTAATCTCAAAGCAAACAACAAAATGGAAAAAGTAAATGAGCTCTTCAGTGTCTTTCACCAGTGCAAAACTACTTTTGTTTAAAAATTGCCTATAATTAAAACAGCAAAATCCATAGAATAGGAAAAAGCTAAGAGATAGCATTTGCAGTATAATAAATCAGTGTCAATGGAATCTGATAAGTGTATTTGGAAACTGGATTCAGTACTGCCATATGTTTTATTACAAGTTCATTGGGTTCTGAGTTTCTGAAAATAAAAAAAAATTTTTTTGAAAGAAAGAGAATACTATTTTAAATAAAAGATATTCCTGCTTTTACTGTTATTTCTTCTACTGAAGCATTAATGAGTTATATGCTATCCACGCCTCATGAAATAGAGATGACGAATTTTTTTGGCTGTTTGGAAAAGGCATACCTTTAGGATGGTAGACGCTGTCACTGGTAAGAATGCTAGTGTATACCACAGCAAAACCATGTACCATTGTACCAACACATAGATAGTAAATGACAAAACAAGGTTTACCAGAGAGTTAAGTGTTTAGTTGGAATGTACGTGCAGACACGGCTGCTTCTGCACAGCTTTATCACAAAGTTTTCATGCTGAATTCAGTACAAAACTAAACCTTACCACTCTGGCATGTGTGCTTGGAAACAAAGTTCCTAAGTAACACCCCTACTTTCAGTACGACAGTGAACATCCTTGAAAGGAATAGAAACTGGACCCATACTTTCCATCATTCCTGTCCTGGTTGCCAACTTAATGATTCCCTAAGCAAATACATCCCCGTGTACATGTGGACTCAGAACCTCATATCATCGCATGCACTGAGGAAGTACATCAATAGTGTAATTTTCTAGTTCTTTGTAATAATTACCTATTGCTGACATGTAAAATGCCTACATGTAAAATCCAAGTAGAGAGGAAGACAATTTTTTTGTCTGTATAATTAACTAATATGTTTAGGACATTATACAGCCACCACATGATGTTGCTAGAGGGCATTTTTAATACTTTAGCTTAGAAATTTTTATAACTATTTATTAAAATTTAGCCAGCTACAAAATGCAGATGACAGTGGCTTAAACATTGCCAGGTGGAGAAATATTTTTCCTAAAATTGTAAAAATTTGGGAAAGTATATTTTTTAGTTCATATAAAGATGCCATTAAACTCTATAAAAGTATAAAAAGGTTTCTTTTTCAGTAGGCTTTTCTTTTGTTTCCAATGGGAGGTCTGGTTGGATCTTTCCATCTGCTGTGCTGGCTGTTACTGCAGATGGTCATAATCTGTACATATGGTATGTGCATATATAAACTGAAATCAATGTTGTCTTGGGGTAAAAGCAGGCATACAACAGGAACTTGGATGCCTAGCACAAGAATATTTGCAAACAGGAAAATTTAAAGCATTTTATTTTTCTAGGGGAAATTTACACAAAATTAGGGAAAGAATCATTTACTGTTTGCTGGAAAAGAAATAAAAAATAAATCACTCCACTGTTAAAAGGTAAATTCTGGATCTGCAGTTTATTTGGAATTGACTGTTAGCTTCAGCTCAGCCCCGAGTCTGTGCCAGGTTTTGGGTTAAATCAAGACAACACCAAACTCTCACAAACTTCTAAAGATATATCTGCAGTGCTCTGAAGTAGGACAGACAGCCTGCGGTTTGAGTCCTACTTCTAACTTGGAAACAAAGCTGGAAGAGAGGTTTTCTTATTTCTGAAGGTTAGAAAATAGCCTTCCAGTCATGTTAAAAAAAATAGAGAAAAATAAATAAGAAAAGTCTTCAGAAATTAAATGATCTTTAAATCTAAAGTTTCTATTTAAGTTAATCTGACTATCATCAAATGGTAGCTGAAACTCGTAATGATCAAAGAAGGGGCAAAAGACCTTGTCATTAAATAGTAATTTGCAGTGAATCACAGGGAAACTTGTAAGATGTTCTGCTACCTACTGTAGTGTGCAGTTAGCACAGCTAAAAACTTCTGCTTGCATATTGGCTAGTGAGCAAGGTTAAAAAAATTATATCCATAAAGTCTTAAACTTCTACTTAGGAAGTTTAAAAACTTAGGGAAAATACTAAATGGTGATGTAGAGAAAATTCTAAGAACAACTCACAATTGCACTTACAAAACCTTTAACGAGAAGTGCCTGAAAATCAGAAATTACTGGAAAAGCAAGACATGAAAAATTTATCTGATATACAACCAAAATCATTTTTAACATTTCCTCTATCTTTTCTAATACCCTCTGTATTACAGCTAGTTGGTGCATTTGCCATTTATCAAATGAGCAAACTGCCAGAGGAGGTAATGTCAAGATTTTTTTGTTCCTTTTTTCTGTTTTCCTAATATATACTCTGGTATTCTCTTTGCTAACCTTTCAACCTTTTTTTGTACTGGAGAAGGCTTCATGTATTGAGCTGCAAGGCTAGAAAAGGACAATATATTGACTTTAAAAGGATTGCTGCCATTCTAATATGACTGTAAAAGCTACTGTTTCTTTTTCCTCTTTTATTACAGGTTTGTTTTGTGAATTTAGATGCAAACAGAGATGATTGCAGCGATGAGCAAGTGAAACAGGTAACATTTTAATAACATGCACAGAGTGTCTAGTCAAGATCTTCAGGACTCTCCAATACAAACACAGATCAAAATTGTATGCACAAATAGAAGCCAGCCCAGATTTTTAACCCTTACAGAGAGAAATGCATCAGGAATCTGAAATTATCTCAATGCCAGGCCATACTTTTTAGCTTTTCTTACTTCGATCTGAGAAATATCTAATGTATTGTTGAGCCTGTGAATTTACAGTGTTATAATGTGAATGGACTTCTTGCTTAGCCTTGATTTTATCAGAGAAGATAAGATGTCAGAAAAGAACAAGGATATGTCATGCATCCAATTTTTCAATTTGACATAATATCACATAAAGATTAAATTTCTGATGTTGCTATTTCTTACTGCCAGAAAACATTTGAGAAACTTCAAGTGATTTAGGTCATATTCAGCTGATCATCCTTACTCAGTCCAGCTTCAAACAGTTTGATTATGAGGCCTTGAGGAGGGTTCTAGATGAAACAGTACTAACTAAAGGTGTGTTTTACCCATCCAACTGAAAGTTTGGTGGGTAAAGAAAAGGATTTAAAAAAAAAAAAAATGCACAAGCTTTGTTACTTTACAAATATTAAGACAAACTACATCATGATATGCTATTTAAAATATATGTCATTAAAAAACATGTCTGAGGAAGTCACATTTTAAAGATATGATTGCCTGGTCTCAGTTTTGAGTTTACATCGTAGTTCACCAATTCGTTTTTCATTTGGTGTCTATGATCAATACAGCAACATGGTTGCAGTATGTGATAAGAGAACAAAGATAGGCTTTCCTCACAATATCCAGGGAGCTCCTCAGTAAAGCTTTACAGTTAGTTTGCTGTTACCACTTTTAACTCACAGGAGAACAAGCAATGCTGGGACCTTGTCACCTCCTGCATGTCATTTATTAACAGGAACTGTTTTTCTATGCAGTTTTCTGAATCCTAGATTTATAAAAATTCGGATGGCAAAAATAAATTCAGCTTCTTCCAGCAAAATTATTTTTCTGTTGAATCAGCAGTTTAACTGTGCAGAACAGCTTGAGAGATTTAACTTTATCCACAGAAGCACTGGTTTTTCTCTAATAAGCAATGGTTTTATTGTTTTTTACAGTGTTTATTAAGGAACAAAAGGTATAGCAAGTGATAAGATACCAGGATTTTCTCCCTCAGCCTTAGAGCTAGATATCTGCAAGAGCCAACTTAAACTAGCTTTGCGTAGCTAGCCTTTACAATGGCTGGAGATTAGATTACTCCCTCACAAGCAGAAATCACCTGCAGCTGCATAATTTTTACTTATCATACCTAAAACAGTGGCCCATTCACTGCTTGTGCACTCCGCATAGCCCTAAGCTCTTCCTTGAGAGGAGAGCTCAGCTGGGTCCCTGCAGTGCTGTACCCCAACATACCTACAGCTTCTGCTCCCTGCCTGGCACATGGGGGATAGGTAGTGTACGTAATAAAAATTCACTGCTAGCACAGGTACTGTGTATTCTTCTCTATGAAGAAACTTGATCTTCACAGGTTTTTTTGTATAATATGCAGTTTGTGTAATTTTGCTTTGGGTAGAATGGATTTTTGTACAACACGCTGATGTGGGGAAAGCATTTCATAGAATTTTAATGTTAGCATAGCTATTGTTCATATGAATCATAGAATAGTTAGGGTTGGAAAGGACCTTAAGATCATCTAATTCCAACCCCCCTGCCATGGGCAGGGACATCTCCCGCTAAACCATGTCACCCAAGGCTATGTCCAACCTGGCCTTGAGCACCGACAGGGATTCAGCATTCACAGCTTCCCTGGGCAACACATTCCAGTGCCTCACCACCCTCACAGTAAAGAATTTCTTCCTCATATCCA